>CAUYLG010042205.1:0-50796 GCA_963573385.1 Cacajao melanocephalus
GACTGGACCCGGACTTGGCGAGCTGCCATTGGTCAGGCTCTCGGCGGGATTTTTGAATTTTGGGCTGAGAGCATGATTTAATGCTGAGTGTGGGGCTCGGGCTGGAATGCAGGAGTGGAATGCAGGAGTGGGTGTGGGGAGTTTACATGGAGAAGGCAGGCACCGGTAGGATGTCCGACCTCCTGATAAGTGTTATCAGGAGCGAAGGAGGTGAGTGTTGTCCATCCGGCTCCTGGCGAGGCTATTGGCCTTACACTTCTACATTATTGAATGAGTGAATCTAGGCTTCAAGGCCGCATATATGTTATACATGCAGTCTCCCCTCTGTATCTGTGGGTTCTGCATCTGTAGATTTAACCAAGATTGGAAATACTTGGAAAAAAAAATGAACAGTAAAATATAACAATACAACAATAAAGTATAATGACTGCTTATGTAGCATTTAGATTGTATTAGGTGTTATAAGTAATTTAGAGGTGATTTAAAGAGTACAGGAAAATGTATGTAGGTTCTACGCAAATGCTATGCCATTTTATACAGGGATCTAGCATCTGTAAGTTTTGGTATCCTTAGGGGTCCTGGAATCACTTCCCAGGGGATACAAAGGGGCAACTGTATATATAAATAAGTCAATCTCAAAGTATTCATTGACAAAGAGGATGCAAACTGTCCTTGTCTACTGTGACACAAAGGACAGAAAATAGCAACAGAAATGATTTAGGTTAGAGACACATCTACTCAACAGTAGAGTGGTAGCAGAGAAGGAAGGGATATCCCTTCTCTAGAATCTAAAGAGTTTGCATTCTGTTCTCCTTGGAGCAATTTAAGACTAATCTTGATGCACTTGAAAATCTGTCAACATGTTTTTTTTCTATCCCTTTAATTTTGGGATTAAAAGGAACCCCAAATCTTCTTTACCGCTGGGATAGACATTGTTGTCTTCTGTATAGGTTTAGATAATACTGGTACAGTAGAAAGTGTCCAACAAATACAGTGCAGCATATGAGTAGTTTGGTTGGTTTCTCATTGACTACTTTAAGTATATTTATTGAAGCATTTTTGATGTATAGTTCTAAAAGGCTTAAAACAATTTGTGGGCCTTTTTACCTCCAGTGAATCATCCTGACGGCCCATGGCCGGTTCCTCTGGGAACTTTGATGTGAGTAACAGGGAGATTGTGACTTACTGCTCTTGTGACTAATTTCACGTTGGTTACTTTTGTTTATGGTACAACATAAATGAATCACCACATCCATTTCATGGCTTTACATAACTATATAAACAATACATTTCAGTTTCTGACTCTGACAGCTTCTAAAATGATAATAACATGCAGACTGGACGATAGGGCAACTCTAAAAGTTCCCTTCATAGTCTTCCTGGCCAGGTGATTCTTACTTTTAGAATTGCCTTTAGACTGGGGCAAGACAGACCCCTGTTCTAGGTCCTGCACTTTATGGGGCCTCATGTGTCACACAAAAGCACAGAGATTACATTTGTTAAACAATGTGATATTATATTACCTTGTGTCTGTTTGACTGTTGCAATAAAGATGAAAGATAAAATGTTGGAGAGGATGTGGAGAAGAGAACACTTGGATACTGTTGATAGAAATGCAAATTAGTAGAGTCATTATGGAAAATGGTATTGAGATTCCTAAAAATATTAAAGATAGAACCACTGTATGATCTGGGAATTCCACTACTGGGTATATATATCCAAAAGATATGACATAAGTATGTCAAAGGTATATGTGTACTCCTGTGTTCATTGCAGCATTATTCGCAATCACTAAGATATGGACTCAGTCTAAGAGCCCAGCAATGAATGAATGGATAAAGAAAACATGATATACATACACAATGGAATACTATTCAGCCTTAAAAAAGAAGGAAATCCTGTTATTTTCAACAATGTGGATAAACCTGGAAAAACATCACATTAAGTGAAATAAGCCAGGCACAGAAAGACAACTACTGTATGATCTCACTTATCTTGGAGTCTAAAAAGGTTGATCTCATAGAAGTAGAGAATAGAATGATGGTTACCAGGAACTGTGGGTTGGGAAGCTTGAAGAGATATTTGTCGAAGGTCCAAACATTTCAGTTAGACAGGAGGAAGAATTTCAAGATACCTTTTATACAGCATGGTGACTATACCTAATAACAACGTGTTGTATTCCCGAGAACGACTAAGAGCAGATTTTGTGTTCTCACCACAAAAAATAAGTATGCGAAGTAATTCATCCATTAATTAGCTTGACTTCACTATTCCACTATGTATGTTTCAAAACGTGTTGGACATGATACATATATGCAACTTTTATTTCTCATGTTTTTAAAGAACATGTTTACTTCCGTCACTTGGGATCCAGAACTTAGCACTGGCACAGTATAATCTGAAACCACGAATGTTAATTCTCATGACTAACACTGTTCAGACCTCAGAGAAAGTACTTCTCTACATCTTGCCCTATATTTTCAAAACAAAAGCCAATAATATCCAAATGCCATAAAAGTTTGTGAGTTGTGCTGTTGCCAATGTCACAGATGGATAGTGTTTTAAAATGAGAGAGGGTCTGAGTGGCAAAAGCACATAGACTTTTAAAAAGGCAAATAATTTGTATCTAGGTTAGGTCAGGACCACTTTAGGTATTATGAATAAAGGACATTTATTAAAGGAATTAGGGTTAACACAATAGGGAGAAGAACTAAGAGAGCGAACATTGGAAAATCTTCAACTGGAGGGTCTGGGAAATGGTCACTGATAGTTACCTTGAAGCATTAAAGCAGGTGATTTCTAAAAGGTTGTTAGGAAACTTCTTCAGTATCAGTATCTCTGAGAAACTTCCTACCAACTGTCAGGCTACCACAGAAATGTGAGTGCATCTGAATTGCCTGAGAAGCCATAGTGCATCTTCATCTGCCCATAAATCTGGACACCATGAACTCGTAAGAATAATGATCTCTCCTCCATTCTGCCTGCAAAGTACTGCAAGAATTTTTCTAATTGAAAAACTAACTGAGAACCATTCAAAATTGGGGATCCTGAAAAATGTAGTTTCTGACTATTCTGCAAGAGGAGGAAGAGAGAAGGGGTGATGGTGAGTTGACAGCAGAGAACTGAACACAGTGCACCCCTTTGTCAATTCAGCAGCCATGCAAACTCTTCTCCCTATATTTAATTTTGGAGTAAAGACAAAGACAACACCTTGTTTCCAACTAATATTATACAATTAACCTTAATTCAAGTGTGCGCATTCTTTTTCCCAAAAGGGAAGGTGCTAAAGCTCATGTCACTTTATTCATCTCGGTTCATGATTTAAATATTAAAACATAGAGTTTGACTATTTTGAGCATATTTTGTACTTGGTATGAGGATGGAGGTGGAGGTTAATTTATGCAAATATGTACATATCAAAGAATAAAGAAAATTACTAGTTTTTTTTTTTTTAACTAGCAATTTGTTACATGGCCATAGTTGGTATTTATAGTATGAAAATACCAAATTGTCTTCCATGAAACTGGTTCTTGGTGCCAGAAAGGTTGGGGACCAGTAGCTTAGGGCAAAAAGATTATGGATACCCTCTTCCATTATCCAGTGCATAATCTTTTGGCCCTAAGCCAGTGGTCCTCAACCTCTTTGGCACCACGGATGGGTTTTGTGGAAAACAGTTTTTCCATGGACTTGTGGGGCAGGGTAAGGGACGGTTTCTGGATGGAACTGCTCAGACATAAGATTCTCATTAGAGGCACACAACCTAGTTCCCTCACATGTGCAGTTCACAATAGGGTTCCCGCTTCTGTGAGAATCTAATGCTGGTGCTGATTTGACAGGAGGCAGAGCTTAGGTGATAAAAATTGCCCAGCTGCCGCTTACCTCCTGCTATGCAGACCAGTGACCCAATACTGGTCTGTGGCCTGGGAATTGGGGCCCCCTGCCCTTTTCAAGTATATCAGGTAGTCATAGTTTGCCTACTGGGAACTCAGAATTGGTGCCTATGTTACTAACAAATTGCTCTCTCAGCAATGGTTGTAGCCCTATCAGCCATGGTGAATGAAAATGCATGTTTCTGAGTCTGCAGTTACTCACCACAACTCTGGCCATGGTTGATACACATAGTGTAGAATATTTTGTCCACTTCATTGAGGAGAGCCTGCTCTGCTGTGTTTACCCTGCTATAGTTACGTGCGACACAAATATTTCTCACATTTTGTGCTTATTCTGATTCATCCACATCTTTTCTCTTGACCAGTTTTTCCAATTTCTGAATGTCACTTTTCAAAAATCCCCAGCCATTCAGCTAAGTTGTTAGCAACTGCTCACAAATAAGTGTAGATTCGTCACTCATCTTCCCTCTTCTTTCTCACAAAGCAGATAACTGCTCAAAGGTCTACCTACAAGAAGGATATCCCTTAAACTGTTCCCCTTCAGGACTCTTGCCACCATCCATTTGAGTGATTTTACATTACCTTCTAGAACCACTTATAGAGTATGCACAACTGTTTTTTTTTCCTTCCAGTGAAGGGAAGAGTCCCTGAGGCCATAATGTGAGTTGAGGAAGAAGAGATATTGCAGTAGGAGTAGGCAACACAGGAGTTTAAATCACTTGCTCATGCAACTGAGGTATCTTCAGGACGCAGTCTCAAATACAGCACTTCTGCTTGCTAATCGATTGCTGTCACCCACATCAATCTTTATGGCTAGGAAGTTCAGAGAGTGCTGAACTTATGATGAGCAGTTCAGGTTACATAGTAACTCTGAGGCTTATGCCATGTGTTCAGGGCCCAGTGTATAGCGGAAGCTGTAATTCAAAAGGAAAATGGGTTTCTGCAGAAAAGCGTATGAATAACTCTAGAATCCCAGGGGTCTGCATGGTGATTTATCTTTAGGGTCTTGCCAAAGGCTCATACACATCTCTATCAGATAGCTCTTGTACTGGAGCACTGTGTCATATGGCACAAATGGCCAAGCAGCTTGCAGAGCAATGTGGACCTGTCAAAGAGCCTTTTCTTTCCTTAGTCTGCATAAAAAACTAGAAATCTTACAAGTGACTTGATAAATGTATCCCAGAAGCCTTCATGCCCAACTCTTGACATATGTTGGCTTCGAAATTGAAAGAGGTCCCATAGGCATTGTGCTTCTTTCTTGGTGGTGGTGGGTACCAGATGTACCAGCTGTCTCTTCACCTCTGAGCTGATATGTTGTCATGCCTAGACCACTAAAAGTATGGAAACTTTACCGAAGCTCTACAGTATCCTGAATTATTGAGGGGTTTCTTTTAAATGCTTTGTCATCCATGTGTGTAATCAAATTGTCTAGGGAAGGGATTGGATAAATTTTTCTGTAAAGGGCCAGTTAGTAAATATTTTGGGCTTTATAGATCACATACAATCTTTGTCTCCTCTTTTTCACCTTTTTCCTCCTCTTGTTCCCCCTCTTTCTCCTTCTCCTTTTCCTCCCCGCCTTCTTCCAACCCTTAAAAAATGTAAAAATCATTCTTAGCTAATGAGCTCTGCAAAATTGGGGTATTTTGTAGAGCTTTACTTTGGGACAATATTTTTCAAATTATCTGTGGTATATAGTTTTTCAAACTTAAAAAATTTTCAATCCATTCCAACTGCCACTTTTGTAAAACAGTAAAAATGAGTAAAAAAAAAAAATAAAATTATGAAGATATACAAAATATAAGTTTACATTTTAAAATATTAACAGAAAATTTTAACAGACATAAAATGCTGTCAAATTGCTATAAAATTTCTAAATGCTTAGTCTGAATTTTGGTAGTTAATTCATTGCAAATTAGTCACAGATAACTTTTAAATCCCCACCAGTATGCAGATATGCCTAATACTGATCTATAGTATTTGTTGCTTTCTGCCCACCAAGGCAATCAACATTTAATGTAGTGGGCTGTTGTCATGGTCAGTGGAATGGCCAGATTATTAAGATCCTTATACCCTAGATTAAAACAGTAGTCTGGAAAGTTAATATATTCCTGAAAGAAGGGAGAAGAGGTGTATTGCTTCCCCTTCTTTTATTAAAAAAAGGAAAAGAGAAATATAGAGATAGAGTTGGAAAGCGAGAGGGAGAAGAAGAGGGAGGAAGATAATTCACAGATCAGCAGTTGCATAGCAGGTACTAGAGGTTTTGTTGATTTTCTGGAGTAGCAGCTGTTATTGGAGTCACCCTTCAATTTATGACATTTTCCTGTAATTCTCCAAGATTCATCTGGCTTCTGCATTGTCTGAATAGGTGAGTTGAATGGGTATATGAAAGAAATCGTTGCCCTGTCTTGTAAATCCTTGTGGGTGGCTGTAATCTCTATGGTCCCTCTGGCAATGCAGTTTTCCTTTTGGTTTTGCCACTCCTTGTCATGGACTGTGAGTGCCAATGGGGTCTTTATAGGATAGAGTTATCTTACAGCTGCACTAGGACACATCTATTCTTATCTCTAGGAAATCTGGAAGTCTTGTATTGACACCTAAGCAAGATAATGATAGCCAGGGAAGTAATATTGAAAGTGCTGTTAAAAGTTTGACATTTCCTTGATGGAAGCCAGAACCAACTTTGTTACATTGTTAAGGCTGTATAAATTAGTTATACCTGATTTAACCAGTTACACAGGCTGGTTTTGGCTATGTGGTGAGTGGAGCACAGAAGGCCTCATTGGAAGCCTTTGCCTGAGCTCTCCTGAAGCTAAGAATCCTCACATATGTCTGGATGGCTTATAAGCCCTTCCTGTGCAATTGAGAAAGGACCCTGGGGAGCTGTGCCTGGAAGTCTCTGGGACCTCTGGATTGTCTTGTGCTGGCTTTCTTCTCATCTACCATTTACTTTGCTTTTATATACATTTATATGCATGTATTCTGAGGGATTTTGTGAGGCCTTTTAATTTTCTGACCTTATGTAATCATTGTAAGGTCATTACTCTCTCTCTTTTTTCTTTTTATTTTTTGAGATGGAGTCTCACTCTGTTGCCCAGGCTGGAGTGCATTGCACCATCTTGACTCACTGCAACCTCCGCTTCCCAGGTTCAAGTAATTCTCTGGCCTCAGCCTCCTGAATATCTGGGATTACAGGAACCTGCCATCATGCCCGACTAATTGTTTTGAATTTTCATAGAGATGGGGTTTCACCATGTTGGCCAGACTGGTCTTGAATTCCTAAGCTTAGGTGATCCGCCTGCCTTGGCCTCCCAAAGTGCTGGGATTACAAGCGTGAGTCACCATGCCTGGCTAGTCATTACTCTCTTTAAATTTAATCAATCAGAGAACCAATTCCAGATTCTTATTCTTAAGACTATTATCCCTGGAAACTTTCCGTACCAAGAAGCATATCAGTTTGTTTCATCAGGAATATGGGAATGAAAGGGTTTAATATTAGTAGGGGCTTCATAAATGTAGAAAAATTTTTGGGAATGAGGGTTGGAGAGGCTGTAGGTAGAAGATCACAGTCACTGACCACCGTTGATATGGGCGATATTGAAAATGACTGCCATTTTCAGCACTTGCTGAGAAAATTCCCACAAGTAAGGAAAAAAATAGCTATTTTTAATAATTTTGACTTAAAACGTTAATTTCTAACTCTTAAATATTCAGACATGTAGTATATGGGCCTGCATTTCTATTCTTGCCTGGTCCCTGTAAGTACTAGGGGCGAGCCTGCTTTTTCTTATGATATTTCCTTGACAGAGCCTTTCCTTTGTGGAAACTTTGGGTTCATTTACTCTGTATCCCCTAATGATCATATTTGACCAACTCAGATTTTTTCCTTTCCTATAGTGGTGATCAGGTTTCGTGCTTGTAGATGATCTCCAGGGCTTTATGTTACCTCTAACATTGAGTCTTGAAGCCAATATTATTAAGTTTGCATGAACTTAATAGACTGTCATGTAGTAACTTTATTGTAGTATATTTGCAATTAGTGAAATAATTTCCTGGTAAATCTGGAGAAGATTTTAGAGCTTATTTACCCCTATGATTAAAATAAGAATAAAAAATATATAATAATAAATGTTATATGGCATTTTCTGGGGGTAGATGTTGAGCATTGTTAGACAAAGTTAGGGGGTGATTTGGGGTTCTCCCCTTCTACCCCTACTATTTAACCAAAACTAAAGATGATTTATTTTTATCTTATTTGTTTATATTTCTTGGTAATATTTTGTTTTGCAGTACCTGTTTTAAAGTTTAAAAAATGTTTAAAATATACTGATCTAATGCAAGTCTTTATATTTGAGGAGATTGCAATTCAGAAAAATAAATGAACTTGCTTAAGGTTACATAATGAAATAATGATTGATCTGGGAGTAACACCTAGGTCCCTGCATCCTGACTATGCCCTTTGCAGTTTTCTTGCAAGTGCTCAGATTGTAGAGATCAAAGAACTCTTGAAGTTATTTAAAAAGAAACAGAAAATGCCCTGATAATTTGCTTTACTTAAATGCAAATAAAATTTCATGTCAATCAAATAATCTACATTACATTCTAGAATATATGAACATAAGCTGATGTCAGAAACACACATACACACAGAGAAAAAATAACTTGAAATTTAAAACATCAATTTTTTCCCACATGCTTGTTCCCTGCAAGTTGGGAAAATGCTGTTAGTGGCAGAGTACCCAAGTGTAACTGGAAAAATACCACTATTCTCTGAAGGCAGATGTAGAACTTGAGAACCTATGCCACTTTATGCCATTTTCCACCCATAACTTCTAAGGCTGTGATTAAACGAAATTATAGCTAATGTTTTATATATTTAAAATTGGCATTTATTTCATGCAATTGAAAAACAATTTTCTTAATCTCTCAAAAAGCTTGAGGAAATTGAATTCTGATCTCTGGTAAGAGATCTAAAATACATTCTACAAATGTGTTCTTTAGTGTCTCTGAGTTTGGTCTTCAGCTAAAAAGTGTAAAGATTCAGATAACAGTATTCAAGTGATCTGAAAATGTCTTATGATTTTTTAAGCCTGTGCTAATACAAGTCTAATTTTTCTTTTTGATAAATCAGCACTTTCTGCTAATCTAAAAAGAAGATGAATGCATCACAAATAGTTCAATTATGAACTTGAGTGTCATAAACATTAATGGAAAATTATCAGAAGCTTGACGATAAAAATGAACTCTTCAGTAAGCTCAATCAGGTGGTCTTAGATCAAATTGGACATTAAAAAAATCTTATTTAACCTCTCAAGGGCTGTTTACCAGATATTTCACTTACAATTGGGATGTTATATGACAAGTACATCCAATAGGGTGACAATCTATGAGGCAATTTGAAAGTTTCAGTGTGTCTTTTAATTCTGCCTCTATAGTTGCTGAAATCTGTCTTTTGAATATTTCTGCTTTGAGGTTAAACACAGCTTTAAAATATGGCAAAACTGGTGAATAATAATGTGGTTTGACATCATTGACTATGGTGACAGTGTAGTCAGTCACCAGTGAATGTTGAATATATTTATTCTATGTGCCAGATATCCAGGTGGTGATTCTGGGGGTGGAGATGTGAAGGGATATGGTTTTAGAAGCTTGGGGTCTTCAGAATACGTGATGCAATGGATGAGGATGTGGAAAGTAATACTCATGATTATAGAGCTGCCTAGGAGTTGCCAGACTAGAAATTGTTAATTGACTGGAATACAGTAGGTGGCTAAGAAAGATTTTAAAGTGACCAGCAGCTTAAAAGGAACCTTTCCAGGCAGAGAAAAACAATGTGTTAAGAGGCAATGAAGAAAGTAGTTCTTAGAAGAATCTTCCAAGGCCTTTAAATCAGGACTGGAGATACTATGGAGAGTAGTTAAGTAGAACTGCTTGGACTTGAGGTTAGAATCAAAAGAACTGCATTTTCTTAGGGACCAAGGATGCTGAGGAAACTAATTCTTGTTTCAACAATGGGGAGAGTTAACTGTGGAGAATGAGAATGAGAATGAAGAGCAGTGCTAAACGTTGACCTACTGGAAGATAAAATACAACCCCTAAGATTTAGATTAATTTCCTAAAATCAAGAAGATGAATATTTGGCCTAGACACTCAGAATTTCTCACCTGTTGACAGTTCTATTCTGAGTACATACTATACCTTTTCTTGCTATGACTGTCTCATCATGTCTCCATCCCTTCCCCAAATCTTTATTCTAAATAAATTCTTATATAGCTTTACTGAGTATAAATAGGTTATAAAAATGAACTCTATAAAAAAGTTTGTATACACATATAAAAAAGTGACTGAATATAGTAGTCAAAAAAGAGAGAAATTGTATTAACACATAGAATTGTCAGATTAAGCAAGTAAAAATATAGCAACCCTGTTAAATTTGAATTTCAAATAAACTAAAATATTTTAATATAAGTATTTCCCATGCAACATTTGGAAGATACTTATACTAAAAATATATTCTTTGTTCATCTGAAATTTGTAATTAAGCAGGTGTCTCATATTTTATCTGACAACCCCGAGTCCCAGCTTCTTTCTCCAACTAAATTTCTTTCCATGTCTTAATCCATTAGCTCCTTTATTCTGATTACTTGAAAGATGTATATTTTTTGTTGAACTGATTCATTTATCTGTACTCTTTATTCCATTCACTCCTATTTTTTCTGAGCTCTTACTCTATCAGTCATTTTTTCCATTTTAAATTCTGTCTCCTTTTGCATGACAGCCCCTTGTTTCCCTCCTACTTGCTCCTTTAGCTCGTTTCTTGCTATAAAGTGTCTTCATTCGACACAATTTTCCCTCAAGGTTTTTCTTTCTCAAGCTACTTCCCTTACCTGCTAAGCAGCAGATCTCTACCTACTGATTTTTCTTCCTCACAGTACTCTTGTATTTTAATTTTGTCTTAATGTGTCAGTTTCTCTAAGCAGTAGTAAGTCTCAGGAGTGGAAAAAGGGTAGTCAGGAGTCAGGATGCAGTGTGAGATTCAGTGTGTTATCTAGAAGTTTATTTCTAAGAATGGCAATTTGAGAAAAGGCTGACAGCCAAAGGAAGAAGTAAAATTTAAAGTGAAAAACAGTCATCCAAATAAATAAAAACAGGTTTCAATATCATTTCTTAGCATTTACTGAAACCTTCTTTGGTCCTAGTACTCTGCTAAGTATATATATTCATAGTCCTTTTAATCCTTTTCAACAGCTATATGCAATTTTATCACTGGTCCTTAGATGAAACAAATGAAACAACTGAGGTTTTGTGGGGTTAAAAAAAGAATACTTTTTAAAGATCACACAACTACTGAGTGATGAGGCAGGCATTAGAATCAAAGGTTTTCTCTAAAACCAATGAGTTGGGGTCATAAATAACCGTCACTTAAGCAGTTGAAATAAACAAATGCCTACCTAATTGTTTATATTAATTTTAGTTAGCTCTTGAACTCTATGTTGTGTTAATATTGTAATTAATATTTACTCAGTTATTAATTGGATGAAACATAAGTACTTAATTTTTTTTAAAGTATTTATTTTTTAATGACACGATTGTTTTATTGTTTGGGGAAAGGCAGTTTGGATCAATGAAGACTAAAATTTCCATGTTATTCATTTTCCAGATGACATTTTTAATAGCCTGACGCCTTCAATAACTTGGCCTACTGCAAATATTTATGAGTCTCCTTTAATTAACCAAGTTTCTGATATACCTAGAAATTTAACATATCTCAGGCATTAAGTGATGGAAATATAGGTTGTAAAATGTGGACCTGAGTAGTCCTCTTAGTGATCATATAGTGTATTGTCTACATTTTAAGTATTTTTATTTTAAAATTTAGTTTAATTTCAGAACCTCTTCTCACTCCAATTCAATAAATAGTTACTCAATGCTTGCTATGTGCATACACTATGTGGGTCTACAGTTGATAAAATAACAGCAAAGTCCTTGATTTTTATGGAAGTCACTGGTGAAATGAAACTTACACATGTTATGTAGGATGATTAAAGTGATGCTGAGATCCTGGGCTGTGATGGCAAGAGTAAGGGCTGAAATAGAAGGCACCCATGTGGGGGGCATCATTAAAAATCAGTGACTGATGGAATATGACAGTCAAGAGAGAGCTAAAATGACAATTTGGAAAGCAAAAAAGAGAAGGAAAAGAGTGAAACAACATCAGCTATATCAAGAAGTTTGGACAAGTAATTATTTACCAAGTTCAAAATTGTATTTCCTTCAAGTTTTTCAACTTTAAAGGCTTCTTTTACCAGAACTAAATTTTAAAATTGAACTTATCCTCTCTAATCCTCTTCCTCTTCCAATTTTATCATTTTCTCCTGTTCTGTTTTTTTCCCCATCATTTTCACATCAGTTTGACTATAAGAGAAAAATATTCATTATTGACGTAACAGTTATTGAATTTAGGTAGAATATCCTTATTTTAAAGTGCAATGAGAAGTTGACACTTTGCCCTTATTTAAAGCAAACACATACAATTTTTTTTGAAAATAAATAATAGAATTTTTACTTGCATGTAAGGGTGCCAGGATTTTGAAAGGAAGAGGCCCATGATTAAAGACATCTAAATACATCGTATTTAGAGCTTAAAATTGTTATATGGCAGTTGCAGTTCCAGCTGAGTAATGTTTAGTCCAGATTGACGACAGAAGACAGTAAGTTTTGATAAACAAACGTACAAATTTCCTTGTTTTTAATTGTTTTTTACAATCTCATTCTTTTCCAGTTGAGCAAATACTCATCAAGTACCTTCTATGTGCATAGCCTAATTGGTCCTATGGCAGATAAAATAATAGCAATAATCCCAGTGTTCGTGAGATTTCCCTGTCATCCAATTACAAAGGCATCTGTTCTTTGGATGCCTTTGTAATTCATAGCTAGTATTAGGAAGGTCCTTTTACTCATACTTATCTTGGAAACCAGTCTCTTTAAATAAGAAATGCAAAGCTTTTCCAGTCTGAGGAAACATATGACAAAATCTTGTTTTTTTCCCTTTAAGTTTCTTGTTCTAGTCAATCATTCCTTTGAGATACAGAGTTGACTATATTTGCTTTGCTATTTTCCTACCCAAGATTATTAATTTGATTTCCAGATGGTTTACAGACATACATAATTTGCCAAATTGTAGTTTTGGTGCACAAACATAGGCATTGGACTCATGCAAATTTTGCAATTAGCTTCATAATGCTCTAATCAGTCAATCTTTAACTTGTAACTATAGGGCAGAGATTCTAGGTAATGCCTGATTATCTTATGGTTATATGAACAGAGGTTTGTTTAAAGATACGGTAGGGACAGTGGTCAGACCAGCAGGGCTGTTACTACATTTCTCTCCATGTACAGCATAGGTTCCTCCTTGAGAGATCACAGTATTTCTAGTTAGAGTGAGCAAGAAAAAGAGATGAAATAAGTTATAGTATCTGAAATAAAAGAGGCAGCTACTTATCTTACATATGTAAAAATTATAGAGAATATTAATAAAAATTTATTCAATATATTTAAAAACATTTACAATTGGTAAGTACCTTGAAAAGAACAGGTTATCAAAATTAACTCAAGAAAAAAAAATGCATTTACATTTTAGAAATATCTATAGGGCCAAATGCTTCATAGGTGAATGGTATAAAACACTTAAGGCATAAATTATACTCGTTTTTTAAAAACTCTTTTAGAAAATTAAAAAGGGCAAGCTTCTTATCTTACAAGACTAATACAGTAGTCTCCCCCTTATCTGCAGGGGATATGTCCCAAGACACCCAGTGGATGCCCAAAACTGTAGGTATTGCCAACCCATGTGGATACTGTAATGTTTGTTCACATACATGCATACCTATGATAAAGTTTAATTTGTAAATTAGGCATAGTAAGAGGTTAACAACAATACTAATCATAGAACAATATAACAATATTTTGTAATAAAAGTTATGTGTGATTGTAGTCTCAAAACATCTTATTATACTGTACTCACCTTTCTTGGAACAATGTGAGTTGATAAAATGCCTATATGATGAGATGAAGTGAGATGACTGACATAAGCATTGTGATGTAATATTAGGCTGCTGTCATCTGCTTTGGGTGATCCTGGGTCATCAGGCCATGATGATGTTGATTGTTGGATGTCAGAAACAGATATTGATGGCTAACAGGTGGGTTGCATCTATAGCACGGATTTGCTGGTCAGAGGGATGATTCCTGTCCTTGGTGGAACAGAGTGGGATAGTGAGACATTTCATCACATTACTTGGAATGGCATACAATTTAAAAGTTGTGCATTTTTTATTTACGGAATTTCTGATTTAATATTTTCAGACCACAATAACAGAAACTGCTGAAAGCAACACCATGGACAAGGAGGTATTACTGTATTATCCTAATGAAAAACCAGAAGATAGACATTATAGGAAAAGAAAACTACATATCCAGCACAAATATTAATTAATATCCTTGGTCTAACATTAGCAACATAAATCCAGCAATATATAAAAAGGATGGTATGCCAAAACTAAGTGGGGTTTATCCAAGGAGTGCAAAATAAGATTAATATTTAAAAATCAAGATTCTAGTTTTATCCAAGATTGAATAAGTTCACTACAGTCTATCTCTATCCCACTCACCACAACAAAAAAATTCTGGAAGGAACACACAAACACATACCCCATCCCTAACACACACCCCATCTCTAGCTGAGAATTAAACAATAGTAGGCAGATGGAGAGGGAGCAGAAATTAATGAGTAACCATAAATTGGGTAAGGCTTCAGTTATTTTTGTTTACCTGGACAATAAAGAATAAGCAATTATATGTTCATAAATATTATAACTTCAATTGAAAGGTTAGCAAACTGTGGCCTGTGGGCCAGTTTAACCAGTTATGTTTTTGTAATTAAAATTTTGTTAGGAAACAACCACACATTAATTTATTGTCTATGGGTGCTTTCATGGACAGCATCAAAATTGAATGCTTGTGATAAAGATACTGTGGCCCGTAAGCCTGAAATATTTACTATGTGGTCCTCTATAGGGAAGATTAGTTCACCCTTGACTTTCTTTCAGGGTTAATCTTAAGTCAGATATTATGGAATTATTCTTGACTTTGTGTCAAATCTATAAGCAAATATATTGGTTCTACCTTCAAACAGAATCCAGAACTCAAATATTTCTCTTTATCCTCACAGCTAACTTTCTGGTCCAGACCACAATTAACTCTCACTTGGATTATTGCTATACATTTCTTCATAGTTTATGTTGGTTTGTTTGCTTTCTTCACTACACCTCTGCACTCTTTATTAACCACTAAGAAAAAAAACTGATTTGTTTGAAATGGAAATCCTACCATACTATTCTGCTCATAACCTTCCTGTGTCTTCCATTTTGCTCAGCGTAAAAACCAAAGTCCTTACAATGTCCAAAAGACCCAACATAATTTTCCCGTGTACTCTGGCATCTCAACATCCAGCATTTGACATATCTTATTTCCTGCTCTAACTCATTTCCTGTTACTCTTCCTGGCTGGACCACTTTAGCTCCATTGGCCTCTCAGCAATTCCTTGAAAATGTCAGACCCTCTTCTGGTCAGGGTTTCAGCACTGTGCTTCAGATTTCTACTCAAATGTCATATGAGCAGTGAAATCTTTTTTGAGTTCTCAAAATAACAGTGTTGTCCTCCAAATCCCCACTCTCCCTTCACTTTACCTTGTTACATATTCTTTTCAATATTTATCACCATCTGACAATAAACATTTATTGATGAATATAGAAACATATACAATATCTTGCTCAAAAAAAGCATTTAATATCAGAGAAATTTCTCAAGATACAATCAGAGAAATACATGCTCCACTATAAAGTCCCTAATTTTGTAAGTAAATATTATATATACACCTTATATGTGTGGAAAAGGAGATATAGGTAGTTACCAAGATTTTACTTCTTTGAGGAAGAATATGAGTGGTGTTACTTTTCTTCTTCAAGTTCCTACAATTAATATTTATTATTTTATAAGTGCACACAAATATTATAAAAATTCAAATAACTGAGAAAGGTGGTTGAGAGAGCTTTTTATCTTAGTCCTTCTCTTTGGCATTAGAAACCGGGAGACATTTATAGGGCCCTGAATTCAGGGACTTCAAACAGCAGATATATGTCCAGAGAAGCTATTCTGGAATATGTATTACTGAGGCTGTACTTATATCAAGGGGCTGGAATGTGGGTTGGGGACAGCACATTATGTGCAATTGTCTCCTCTTATTTTTTTTTTTGGTGGCAGGGACAGAGTTTTACTCTTGTTGCCCTGGCTGGAGTGCAATGGTGTGATCTCAGCTGACTGCAACCTCTGCTTCACGAGTTCAAGGGATACTCCTGCCTCAACCTCCCAAGTAGCTGGGATTACAGGCACCTGACACCATGCCTGGCTAACTTTTTGTATTTTTAGTAGAGACGAGGTTTCACCATGTTGGCCAGGCTGGTCTCGAACTCCTGATCTCAGGTGATCCACCCGCCTCAGCCTCCCAAAGTGCTAGGATTACAGGCCTGAGCCACCATGCCCGGCCAATTGTCTCCTCTTTTTTAACCTATGTTCAGGTATCTAATCATTCAAACTATCTTTCAGAGATAGTTAATTTTAATAATTTAGGGCCATTCAAATGTGGCAATTCACCCACTCCACAAATACTCGATAATAACTTTTGACAAGATTACAAATTTAATTGTTTAAATACATGACTAGACTTTTGGCATGTGTAAACTTTGGATATATTATTCATGCCTCAAGTCTTCTTTCTCTTTTCATCAGGGCTTCAAATAAACTAAAGTATTAACACCAGGTAGATTGCTTTCACTTCTAAATATATCTGTGTAAAATCTTCACCAACCACAGCTAAACTAGGTGTTATCAGCTAATTGTGATGCCAATTTTAGATTAACAGATTCCAGGAGAAGGTGGGAAAGTCTAATAACCTATGGCTGAGAAATTTGTTTACATTTTTTTCACCTTCTGAAGAATTAGCATTGTCTTCGGAGATGTTCCAAGTTGAAACAGCATGTTTGTCCTAAATAGAATGACAGCTTTTTTAAAAAAGTGAGTTTACTTCAAAGAAATGTACCTTTGTGAAATAAATGGAATTGTACATTTTTTTTTTTTTTGAGAGAGAGTCTCGTACTGTTGCCCAGGCTGTAGTGCAGTGGTGTAATCTCAGCTCACTGTAATCTCTATCTCCTGGATTCAAGCAATTCTCTTGCCTCAGCCTCCCGAATAGCTGGGACTACAGGTGTGCGCCACCATGACCAGCTAATTTGTTTGTATTTTTAGTAGAGATGGGGTTTCACCATGTTGGCCAGGATGGTCTCGATCTGACCGCATGATCTGCCCGCCTTGGCCTCTCAAAGTGCTGGGATTACAGGTGTGAGCCACTGTGCCCGGCTGGAATTGTACACTTTTAAGGCTACCTAGCCACTAAAATGTTCATTACTTGTCACTGTATAGAGTTAGACATTTATTTCTATTAGCGTCATTTAGACCTCTTGCTCATTTGGTTCCATAAGATCTGATATGAAAATATATCACCAACTCTTGTTTGAATCAGAACAAATGGGTATTTATTTACTACAGTACCAGCCATAGAATTTGATGATTCTAGTGTTCCAGGAAGTAGAATTTCTAATAGTTTCCTTGCAAAACTCTTTCTTGGTCTAATTTTTGCACACACATACATTTCTTGAAAGTTTTCTGGCTGCTTCCTCTAATAAACTGATAAATTCTGTAATCTCTCTACCTCTACTCAATAGCCTCTTGGAATCTAATATCTGTTAACTCTTGTTGCTGAAGAATCTACAAATTCAGATATTTTCTCCAAAAATCTCCTATATCCTGCCACTAGTCTCCCTTCCTCCATTGATTTTTGTGTCCATGGTTGAGGGGAAATTCCTGGCTAGAAGTATAAAATTAGTCAATTGTTACAAGTAATGAAAATAAATAGAATAAATTCCTTGTCTAGTGTTGACTAGAAACCTAATGAAGCTTTTGAAAACCTGCAGGAAATAAGGGACAAGCTCTTGGCCAACAGACCTTGGAAGGGAGGAATAACTTCCATTGGCAGTTGGAACAGATGGCATCTTAAGCATGACAGATTTCCCACTATTCCAAGTAGAATCAATATCCAGTAGCATGAAGTAAATTAGCTGGCAGTTGGGTGAGATTTCTGCCTATTAGTTGGATTTAGGTATGGGTCAATTTGCATAGTTTTGCCATGATACTTTGTTTCAGTTCATTACTTGTGACTAGATTCAATAGCAACCATCCCAAGGATTGTGTGATGACTAGCTCACTGACATAAAGTTGAGACTGGAAAGATTTGAAAAGAAAGAGCAAGTGAATTGAAGGGGATAAACTGCATCTCTGTGTTGGCTTTCTTCCTCTGTGGATATTCAGATAAGGCAATTTCATAGGCAGCACTTTTCTGAAACAAAGTTACAGAGTAAGTGGAGAAAATTGGCAACATATATGAAAAAGAGACCAATATTTATCATGAGTTTACTTTATACCTAGTGTTTTTCAACTGGAATTCTTTTAATTCCTACTGCAGATCACACAGTAGGTGACAAAACCTGGCTTCAAATGCATGTTTGAATCTGAAAGCCATTCTATCTTTCAACTATGCTGTGGATGGTCAGTCTTCCATTAGCATTTAGCTCTTTTCTTCCTCAAGGCATTGTGCCTGAGCCCATTCTTAAAGGTTTTTCTCTTCAGGAAATTCTTAGGTTCTCACCCTGGAATACTGGTATATTATATTCATTGAATATAAGAGTTAATTGCATTTTAACTAAAAACTCAATAACTAAATGCAAAGAGATAAATTTCTAATGATGAGTTAGCAGATAATTTATTTACATACTCATGCAACAACTAGCTATTCACCAAGCATCTCTTATATGCCAAGTACACTGTGCTAAGTACTGAGAAAACAATAGTGAGCAAAAAATGACACAGTTCTTGTTTCAAGGAGCATAGAGCCTGATGGGAACAAAGACACTGATCAAAGAACACATAAATTTATAGTGATTGTTAAGATCGATACAAAATAAAGGATGCCTATAATCTTAGAGACTTAGGTTGCAGGTTGGGTTCCCTGGAAGCAGACTTCTAAGATGAAAATTAATGCCTAGGATGTTTATTAGGGAGTATTGTTGAGATCAACACTAGTAGAAGGAAGGAGAAGAAACAGAATTGGGCTAAGGCGGAAGTTGGGTTGTGAGGCAGGCTCTATGAGACCTTAGCTGACCTCCTGGGAATCATGATACTTAAATGAGCCTTTAGAGTTGCCTCAAATTGGGATGAAGGTCCAGGTCTTTATATTCCATGTCAATTAGTCATTGGACTTGTGCTGCTTCAGTATTTTGATGACAGAGTAGAATGTATGGAAATGGACACAACTTTTTCCTAAGCATTTGGCTTAGGTAGGAAGGAGGAAGATAGAGAATGGAAGCTAGAGGGCAGTGCAGACCACAGTGAACTTTTATTTTCACCAGAAGTAACTGAGGCATGGTTGTGCTGAAGAGGAGAGGCTTCATAGAATATTACTGGGGGGGGGGGGGGGGGATATGCTTCTAGGTAGGCATTTTGATCAGAGGCACATATATCTCACCACAAAAGCAATCTTTGTATATATCCCACTTTGTTCTTGAGCTGGGTATAAATAAGTATGGCACACATAGACTTAAAACTTTACATTCATTACTTAAATATTATACTTCCTACCTTTTTCAAGATATTTACTGGTAGACCTAAATTAGTATAGGAGGAAGATGAAGGTTAAACATGGTAGTATGAGTCATAGTCTGTACATAGGATAAAAGAGAGAAATGTATTTGGCATAGGATATTGGAAACAATCATTTCAGGATCAAGAATCATTCTTCACAATAAAGCAGAAGATGTGACTACTGATTAATTCAGAAATATAATTTTGTGCCTTTGCTCTAAGTATTGGAAATTTATCTGATATAATTTGAACCAGCAGGCATGAATAGTCCCCAGAAAAGGAGGTCTCAAGACGTAACAGCTACTGGGTATAGTTATAGGAAATTACATCAGATATGAAGGTCCAGAGTTAAGCTTATCAGTAATCTGGCAATCTGGATATATTTGGAATTAAAGGTAGGGAAATATGAATTTTAAACTTTATGACACTGATATTCTGAATACGTTGCTGTACCATTTAATTACAAGGTGTATTAGTCAGAATTCTCTAAAGGGACAGAACCAGTAGGATAGATGAATATATGAAGGGGAGTTTATTAGGAGAATTGAGTTGCACGATCATGAGGTGAAGTCTTGCAACAGGCTGCCTGCAAGTCGAGGGGCCAGGAAGCCAGTCTGATCCCCAAACTTCAAAAGTAGGGAAGCTGTTAGTGCAGCCTTCAGCCTGTGGCCAAAGGCCCAAAAGCCCTTGGCAAATCACTGGTGAAAGTCCAAGGGTCCAAAAGCTGAAGAACTTGGAGTTTGATGTTGGAGTTCAGGAAGCAACCAGCATGGGAGAAAAATGGAGGCCAGAAGACTCAGCCAGTCTCATCCTTCCACGTTCTTCTGCCTGCTTTTATCCTAGCTTTGCTGGCAGCTGATTAGATGGTGCCCACCCAGACTGAGGGTGGGTCTGCCTTACCTAGTTCACTGACTCAAGTGTTAGTCTCCTTTGGGAACACCCTCACAGACACATCAAGGAAAAATACTTTGCATCCTTCAATCCAATCAAGTTAACAATCAATATTAACCATCACACAAGGAATTTTACTATATCCACTTTCTCTCTGGGTATTTAATTCTGTTGTTTTCACCAAAACATTAATGTAGAAGGGTTATGATATGTTTATTCATTTAACAAATTTATTTTCAATATGTATTGTGGGATTGGCACTGTGCTAGTAGCAGAACGTGGGTTAGTAGGGGACAAAAGGATATAGAACTGTCTTGTGTGGAAATATAGACAATGACATATAAAAGTAACAAATGGTGCTGATTGTTACACATGCTTTAAAGGGAATTAAGTGCCATGATAGAGAATAATAGAGCAGGAATGACATGTAGGTGAGAGAACCCATTTTAGACATAGTGATCAGAAAGGATTTTTCCAAGCAGTTGATTGTTACCCTAAGACCTCAGGATGAGATTGAGCCAGCTAAAAGAAGTTGAAAAAGCATCCCAAGGAGAGAGAACTGCATGCATGAAGACCTACAGGCAGGAGAGGACTGGCAGGGTAAAGGAACTGAATGATGTCTAGGAAGACTTAAAAGAGTGCAGGGTATAGAAGGAGTTATATCACAAGAATCCATTGGCAGCCACATATCAGAAGCATGAATTTTATTTTTAGTGCAATGGGGACGCCATCATAGGGTTTAAGAAGGGGGCCTCATGATCTGATCCACACATTAAATTGATCTTTCTGGCTGATTCATGGAGAAGAATTGTGGTGGCAGAAAGAATAGAAGCAATAGATTATGTAAGAAATGATAATGGTTTGATAGGAGGAGAAGTGATTAGATTGAGTTATAGTTTGGAGAAAAAAAGTGGCAGAAAATATTAATCAATTGAGTGTGGGATGTTAATGGAGAGAAATAAATCCTGAAGGACTCCCAGATGTCTAGATTGAGCACTTGGGTAGACTACAACACAATTTACTGGAAAGGAAAAAGCTTGGGAGAAAAAGATTGGAGGAAGGATGGGCAACTAAGGATTCAACTGTGGGCATACTATGCTTGAGATGCCTATAAGCCATCAAAGTGGATATTTCAGGTGGGTAATGGGACATGTGTATGTTTAAAGATGAGAGCAATGATCTGTGTGTGAGAAATAAATTTTGGAGTTGATGATACATAAATGATATACAGTCATAGTAAAGCATAAGATTATTTAGAAAATAAAACTACCAGGGGGAAAAAATATAAACCCATCACAGAGCTTTGAGGAACTCCAAAATTTAGATTTCAGGTAGATGAAATAGAGATCTTGGTGCTGAAGTGAGAATTAGCCTGGTGTGACAACATGATATCTGGTTACATTTTCAAAATGACAGGAATGCAAAATAACAGTTTCCATTTACGAAGCACTTACTGTGGCAGCCACTCCTCCAAGTGCTCTGCCTATACTGACATATTTCATTCTCACTACAATCCTGTGTAGCAGGTATTACTGTTATCACCCTCACTGGAGAGTTGAAGGACCCAAAACCTAGAAAGAATAATTGCTATGGTCTGAATATTTGCGTCCCTCCCTCAGCAAATTCTTACGTTGAAATCCTGAGGCCCAAGACAGTAGTATTAGGCCATAGGGGATTTGGGAGGTGATTAGGGTCATGAGGCAAAGCCTTCATGAATGGGATTAGTTCCTTTATAAAGAGAACCAACAGAGACTTCTCACCACTGTCTGTGAACCAGGAAGGGGGTCCTTACCAGACTCTGAATTTGCCTGTACCTTGATCTTGAACTTCCCAGTTTGCAGAATTGTGAGAAATAAGTTTCTATTGTTTTTAAGCCATGCAGTTTATAAGATTTTGTTATAGCAGCCTGAAGAGGCTGAAACAATGACTAACTTGCTCAAGGTTACAAATGGAGCCAAGATTTAAACTCAAGCAGTCAGGCTCTAGAGCCTGCTCATCATGATGAAACTATTTTGCCTCATAAAATCCTCTTTATACATTGTATAGTATATTATCCCAAGTAGCAGAGGTTTTGAATCCAGGCTAAATCTAAGGGTGCTCATAATTAGTAGCTTTAAAAATTAGATAGTTCACCATAAGGGGAAAGAGAGCCAAAGTGCACAAGTATTAACCAAGGATAAAGTCTAACAGTAACATTTGTTTCGTGATAATTTTCTGACAAGTATAGTCAATTCTGGTCCTAGCAATAGAGAGCTGCAAGCAAAAATGGGTTAGTGTTTCCATGCTCTCTCTCAGACAGTGGGAACACAGGGCAAACCCTGCAACCAAGTGTAACAGAGAAGTAGGTATCTGTTCCTTCATTTTAGCCAAATACAAAGAATGTTTTTTGGGTCTGGAGGGTCAGGCATAGTGGCAGGGGGTTTCAGCTCTTTGATTCTTAGCGTATTTAGTGGTAGCAGATCAAGGAGACAGCAGCTTTGGTTATGGCAATGTGTGTTCTGTAGCAGCTTCATGGACTCGGTGTGAGCTTCATATCATTTGAGAGAAACTTTGTTGTGGATTTTCAGGTATCAGAAAGTTTAGAAGACATTCTGGGAGACAGAATGAATAAGGGATAGAAAATATAAGCCATGTGTGTCAGCTACTAAGTTATTTTTTCTTAACTCCACATTCACCCTTGTAAATTCACCTCGTGATGCTGGAGAGCAACTCTGAAGCCATGTCTGCTTCCAGCTGGCTCCATGTTAGGCTCTATCAACAGGAGATACCAGAGGGAAACTTCAGAGCTGTAGGAGAAAAGAGATTTGCTCCCTCATGTTTGCTTCATGTGAACTTCCTGTCTGCTTGCTGTTCCTAGGGGTATCACTTCAGCTTTACCTTTTTTTTTTTTTTAACCCCCAGCTACAGCAGCACCTTCCTAGAGCAGCAGCTGCACTCAGATTGAATTTTTCAGCAAATAAACTTCTTTGTCTTCTTCTTAGAAATCTGTGTCCAAGTTTCATGGTGCCCTCCTCCAAGCTCAGAGTCACCAGCTGGCCAGCAGTCCTTCCTCAAATGACTGAGTTTCAGCTTTGCAGGGTCCGTTGTAGGTTTTCGTACCTCCAATCTCTTCCCTTTGTTCCCTGGCTGTTGGGGTGATAGCTGCCTCTTGCAGGTACTACTCTTATTATACCTTAGAGATCTCTTTTTATTCCTCCATTTAGCTAGTTATTAACTATCTAGTTAAGGCATCTTTATATTAATTTTTCCCTGTTCCAATAACTGATGTGGTTTCTGTCTCTTGCCTGGACCCTGATGGATACATCGTATGTGTTTATTAGAGTGCATTAAACCCACAGACAGGAAGGATACTACTAGAAATGGCTGTGAAAAGAATTTATCAGCCATCTGGCTCTCTCCAAAACATAACTGTTTGCTTTCCTAAGGCTGTCAGGAGAATCTCGTTGGCTTCGAAGCTCTTGCTTCGTGAAGAGTCGAGTCACTTTTATGGGCTCATCTGGTTAGGTCGGGTTTACCTAGGATAATCTCCCTTTTGATTAACTCAGTGTCAATTTATTTGGCACTTTACTCAAATCTGTAAAATCCCTTTGGCTTTGTCAGCTAATTTAACCTAATCATGGGAGTAAGATCCCTCATACTCACAGACCTACCCATATTCAAGGGGAGGAGAAGATTATACAGAGCATGTGCACCAGTGGGTGGGAATCTTGAGAACTACCTTATGATTCTGCCTACCAGGAAGACTGTAGTTACCTACCAAGCTGGGGTGGCTTCAACCTCCTGAATCCTGAATGTACTTGGGATCATCTGAGCATGGTTAATTTGTATGTTTCTCACATAAATATGTAAATTGGAAGCTACTTCAATCCAAGAGACCTCATTTACCCTTCCCCCAGAGTAGACCACAGCTGCTCTAGAACTGAACTGCGAGAGCACGTATGAGTGAGTTGCTTTGGCAACTGACACATACTCCATTCTATTTGAACACTAGTTGAAATGCTTTTGCAATGACATTGCTAAACAGAGTTGAAACTAAAATGTTGCAGCATGTCGAAATCCCAGAGGTGGCAGAAGCTGAAAGTAAATGATTACCTCGAGAACCAGCTTAAGTTTTTGTACCATACATAAGTTCACAGTATAGATTCATTATAATTTTTTGTCCAAAGGGATGCATATCTTCTCTCACCATTATTAGGTTACTAACTAGTACCTTTTATGTAGCAAGTATGCAGCAGATATTTGTTAAACCAAATTGCTTTTTCAGAGTGGTTACTTATATGTATCTGAACCAGCACATATACAATTAGAATTTCCATGACTTTGAGCTCTCACAAACCTGCTTTAAACTGCCTATTAAAAGTATAAAAACATCAAATCTCTTTTGTCTAGATAATTATATTTCTGACAAAAGTGACCCCGGTATCTTTAGAACTCATGCTCATTTGTCAATAGCAGATACTGTAATTATTCACTGTATTGTTCACAAGAGTGAACAACTTGCCTTTTGTCACCCAGAGGCTAAATAAAGTAAAATTTCCCAATAGCTCTGCAGTGAATTGTTGAAGGTCTTTCATTCCCATGATGCTTATGAGTAATCCCATGCATAGAAACAATACAAGAAAATCATTAATATCTTTTGAGACAACAATAATTGCCCACAGTTCCCAGGACTCATTTGGTCTTGCCACATTGTTTTCCAAAAAATATTATTAGTTCCTTGGGGTATTAATAGGTGTTTCTGACAAGAAGATTTCTGTATTAGTTCATTCTTACACTGCTATAAAGAAATACGTGAGACTGATTAATTTATAAAGAAGAGAGGTTTAATTGGCTCATGGTTCCACAGGCTGTGCAGGAAGCATGGCAGCATCTAATTCTGGGGAGACCTCAGAGAGTTTTACTCATGGCAGACAGCAAAACAGGATCAGGCATCTTACATGGCAGGAGCAGGACTCTGGCTGGCAGGGGTGCTAACACTTTTAAACAACCAGATCTCCTGAGAACTCTATTACTATACAGTACCAAGGGAGGATGGTACTAAGCCATTCATGAGAACTCCACCCCCATGATCCAATACCTCCCACCAGGCCCCGCCTCCAACACTGAAGATTACAATTCAACATGAGATTTGGTGGGGGCACATATTCAAACCATATCATTCTGCCGCTGACCCTTTCACATCTCATGTCGTTTTCACATTGCAAAATATAATCATGTCTTCCCAACAGTCTTTCAAAGTCTTAACACATTCTAGCATTAGTTCAAAGTCCAAAGTCCAAAGTTTCATCAGAGACAAGGCTGGTCCCTTTCACCTATGAGTCTGTAAAATAAAAAATAAGTTAGTTACTTCCAGGATACATTTTGGGAGGCCAAGGCAGGTGAATCACAAGGTCAAGAGATTGACACCATCCTGGCCAACATGGTGAAATCCTGTCTCTACTAAAAATACAGCTCATGGTGACACGGGGTTGTAGTCTTAGCTACTCAGGAGACTGAGGCAGGAGAATCACTTGAACCGGAGAGGCAGAGGGTGCCATGAGCCAAGATCAGCCTGGTGAGCGAGCAAGACTCTGTTCCCCCGCCCCCCCCAAAAAAAAGATACAATGGAGGTACAGGCACTGGGTAAATTACTCTCATTCCAAAAGGGAGAAATTGGCCAAAAGAAAGGGGCTATATTCCCCATGCAAGTCTGACACCCAGCAGGGCAGTCATTAAATCTTAAAGCTTCAAAATAATCTCTTTTGACTCCATGTCCCACATCCAGGGAAATCTCATGCAAGGGGTGGGCTCGCATTGCTTTGGGCAGCTCTGCCCCTGTGGCTTCTCAGGGTTCAACCCCATAGCTGCTCTCAAGGCCTGGCATTGAAAGCCCATGGCTTTAGCAGACACATTTTGCAAACTGCCAGTGGAGCTACCATTCTGGGGGCTGGAGGATGGTGGACCCCTTCTCATATCTCCACTAGGCAGTGCCCTAGTGGGGACTTTATATGGAGACTTGAATCCTACATTTCCCCTGTACACTGCCTGGTGGAGGTTCTCCATGAGGGCTCTATCCCTGCAGTAGGCTTCTGCCAGTATATATAGGCCTTACCATACATTCACTGAAATCCAGGCAGAGGCTCCTGATCCTCAATTCTTGCATTCTGTGCACCCACAGGCTTAACACCACATGGAAGCCACCAAAGTTTGTGGTTTGCACTCTCTGAAGCAGCAGCCTTAGCTATTTGTGCGCTTCTTTGAGTCATGGCTGAATCCGGAGTGGCTGGGACACAGGAAGCAGTGTCCCCAGGCTGTATGGGGCAGAAAGCCCCAGGCCTGGCCCATGAAACTATTTTTCCCTCCTAGGCCTCTGGGCCTGTGATGAGAGGGGCTGCCACAAAGATATCGGAAATGCCTTTGGGGCATTTTTCCCATTGTCCTGGCTCCTTCTTATTTATGCAAATTTCTGCAGCAGACTTGAATTCCTTCCCTGAAAATGGGCTTTTATTTTCTACCACATTTCCAAGCTACGAATTTTCCAAACTTTAATGCTCTGCTTCCGCTTTAAATAAAAGTTCCAATTTCAGCTCATTTTTTTTTTTGCTCATGCATATAAATATAGGTTGTTAGAAACAGCCAGATCGCATCCTGAATGCTTTGCTGCTTAGAAATTTCTTCCACCAGATACCCTAAATCGTCATTCTCTAGTTCAAAGTTCCACAGATTCCTGTTGGGGCACAATACAGCCAGTCTCTTCGCCAAAGCATTGCAAAAGTGAACTTTACTCTAGTTCTCAATAAGATCCTTATTTCCATCTTAGACTTCCTCAGCCTGGACTTCATTGTTAATAACACTATTAGGATTTTGGTCAAATTCATTTAGCAAGTCTGTAGGAGGTTCCAAACTTTCCCTCATTTTTCTGTCTTCTTTTGAGTCCTCCACACTCTTCCAACCTCTGCACATTGCCCAGTTCCAAAGCCATTTCCATATTTTCATGTATCTTTGTAGCAATACCCCATTCCTAATACCAATTTTCTGTATTAGTTTATTCTCAAACTGCTATAAAGAAATACCCAAGACATGATAGTTTATAAAGAAAAGAGATTTAATTGGCTCATGGTTCCACAGAGTGTATGGGAAGCATGGCAGTGTCTGCTGCTGGGGAGACCTCAGGGAGTTTTACTCATGGCAGAAGGCAAAGCAGGAGCAGGTATCTTACATAGCAGGAGCATGACTGGGGGTGGTGAGGGTACTAATACTTTTAAACAACCAGATCTCATGAGCACTCTATCGCTGTATATTACCAAGAAGAGAGTGGTGCTAAATCATTCATGAGAATTGCACCTCTACGATCCAATCACTTCACACCAGGCCCCCACCTCTAACAGTGGGGAATTACAATTTGACACGAGATTTGGTGGGGACACAGATCCAAAGCATGTCAGTTTCTATTGCATAGAATGTTGGGAAAGGTAGCATGCTTTGCACTGCCCCTACACCCCACCAAAGAAGCAAAATTTAAATTAGCAATTAAAAAACTCTAAGCATTCATAAAAACAGGTGTTCCTCAGCTAACTTGACCACAGACACTACTTTTTCCCTCCTCAGTGGCTCTGTGAACATCTAATTATAATCAAAGAAAATAATGTTGCCAAAATACACTTTGAGGAATGCTAGATAGATTAGCAAGGCATTTAATAACAAGAGTTGTATTTGCTTGTTCTAGGCACAGTTCTTCTCATTGGGGTGGGTGAATTGGGAGAATAAACACTGATTGAGCACTTGTTACAAGTGGGACACTCTACAACATCTCTTCTTAATGTTTAGCTGTTCCTGTAAGAGAGATAATCTGACTTCTGTTTTGCAAATGCAGTTGCTGGTGTTGAAGAGAGTAAAATAATGTCTACAGGCAGTCAACTAGCCTATCACATACAAAGTCTGGGCCCTTGGCAATACTTAACGTGCACTCTCACGTATAGAATCCCCAAAACCAAAATTACTGACAGCATGTTTTCGCTTTCTATATGAAAACATAGCTTTCAAGAAAGGGCTCTGTAGAAGTTATTGGAGAAAAATTAAGAGCCTATTCAAGTCTTCAAGTGAAGCTTTGAATATTGCAGGTTGGGCAGGGACACATCAATACTTTTATTAATTAGGAGCACTGAGGTTGAGAATGATGAGTGTTACTTGAGCTGGATGTCAGATCTGAATACTGTCTGCCTTTTGGAATGAAATGACCACTACCAGCTCCTAAAAAGAAACTGTTCCCAATCTCTGTTAATGTTCTGACTTCATCATTTGGATCCTGGCTGGATATGTGCTGCCTTGTGAAACTTTGATTAAAATCTTGCCTTCCTGAATTCTCTCCTTGAAGAAAAAGTAAGTACTCAACGAATCTCTGAAACATGTATCAGCAATAGTTGATAAATATTTTAAATATTTTATTTCCCTGAGATGTACTGTAAGCAGAACAATTTAGATAAATAATTTCTTAGGGGGAAAAAACTGATAACTAGCTTACTGAGGACTCCAATGTATAATGGTAGTCTATATTTTGAGGACTGTCTTTTCAGTATTATTTTTTAGGCCTTTTTTTTTTGGGAAAAATTGTTCTTGTGCTATAACCTGCTGGAGCGATTTTGAATAATAGTGTTAATAAAAGGCAGTTTGTTGAGGTTCAGGGTTTTATTTGTTTGAGTTAGTAGGGAGAGCAGTATTAATATGTATTACAATTGCACAGTAAGAAAAACAGGATGTGCTTGTTTTTTCCATGAGTATGATGTATGATGTGGTTTCAGACCTCAAATGTTACTCAGTTTCAACTATCATACAGGCATTTAATCAAGATGGACTTTAAAATAGCCCATGTGTATTACCAATTACTATTACTATGGCAGGTAATGAAGATTTCTTTAGTTGAATTATTTATAACCAAAATGCCCCAGATACAGGCTTGTTGCATGCTTTCTCTAGGAAAATGCCTCGGTCACCTTGTCATTGAATGACTGAGCCTGATTTCCCTTGTAATTCATTCTACTTCAACCAGCTCAGCCAAGCACAAAAGTGAAACCCTAAAGAAAACAGTTCATTGCACTTGGCAAGTCTTCCCATTAAGCAGAAATGTTTACCGTATTCATATTGGTGTATGTACTGTACTCATAAACATTCAAGCTCTACTCATTTCTCTTATGATTTGTGGCTTCTGAAATCAGTCACCAAGGTAATAGGCAATATGGTTTCCTCCCATGCTATGATGAGATATATCTGTCTATACATGTGGCTCAATGAGATTATTCTCTTTCATTGCTACTCAATAGAATTGCTTGGCAATCTTAAAAAAGAACCAACAGCTATATATTAACAGAACAATTAGACTATCTGGCAATGGAGTGAGGGTATAATTATTTACTTCATTAGTTGTTTTTATATTTTTTATTTTGGAATACCTTTAACATACATAAGGAAGTGGAAAAACAAGATAATCTGCAGGATGATGTAGCCATTGCTTAGCATCAACAATGACTGATGCATTGCTAGACTTGTTTCATGTATAGCCAACCCCATTCTCCTTCCTTTGGGCTATTTGGATAGAAGTCCTAGATATGACTTCATCTGAAAAATATCTTAATGTGGATATATGTGTAGTTAAAAGAAGGGGATTCTTTTAACTACACATATATCCACACTAATGAAAACTTGTAGTACCATTAAAACACCAAAAGTTTAACTTACTTCTTTTGTATAATAAAATATCCTGACAATGTTCACACTTCCCAGATTGTTCCATATATTTATAGTTTGTTGGCTCAAATCAGAATTCAAAAAAGGTATATTTATTGAGATTGGTTAATGTGTCTCTTAACATCTTTCAAAATCTATAGCCAACGTCTCCATCTCTTTTTTTTTCTTGCAAAAAAGAGAATGGGTCATTTATATGCAGTTTTCCAAAGGGTTAGGAATAACTGAATTTCTGTTACATCATTTAATGAGTTCTTCTGTTCTCTTTATTTCCTGTAAATTGATAGTTAGAGCTAAAAGCTTTGTAGGATTTAAATTGGATCACTTTGGAAAGAATGTTTCATAAGTATTACTGGGCACACCCATCATTAGGCAAAATATTTCTGGTTGTTTCTCTTTTTGAGATATTAACAGCCTCTGATGATCAATGCCCAGACCTATTTTTAAATTAGTTTACAAAATGGTGCTATTTTAATTCAATTATTCCTTTTACTTACTAGGTAGAATAATTCATTCTCTAATGAAGTTTTCTGTCATCAATTATCTAATTACCATGAGATATGTAAAGAAAGGAAAATGCCTTGATTCTTTTCCCTTAATTGCTAGTTTTTCAAATGAGTCCATATACTACTTTCTTCCCATGAGGTTCAAATTTTGATATTATGAATGCATGAATTTTTAAATATTTGATGTATTTAAATACTTGCAAATATTTTTCTTTCTATGCTTAAATTGTCCCAACAATGGCCAGAGTATCCTCTTCATTTTCATTTCTGAGCCCCTTGGACACAATTCTTAGTCACTGACCGCATTCTTGCTTTCTGGTATGAAAGCTCATCTTAAACATTCCTAAAAACAGCCATTTCTCTAAGAAGCCCTAGTTCCTTTTATGAGGAAATGTAGTGAGAGACACAGATCTGATTGCTTGACATGCTCATTGTTACCAGATTGCTCATGTTAGAGCAGTTCACAGTAATATTGAGAAGATACAGCAATTTCCCATGTACCTCCTTCCCCTACACATACACAGCCTCTCTTGTTATCAACATTATCCACCAGAGTGGTCCATTTGTTACAATCTATAAACTTACCTTAACACATCATTATCACCGAAAGTCCATAGTTTACAGTAGGGTTCACTTTTGGCATATATTCAGTGGGTTTGGACAAATGTATGATGACAATATCCACCATTATAGTGTTATATGGAGTAGTTTCATTGTCCTAAAAATCCTCTGTGTACTGCCTATGTATACATCGTCCCGCTCAAACCCTGGCAACCACCAGTCTTAATTGGCTCTATTGTTTTGCCCTTTCCAATATATCCTGTAGTTGGAATCCTACAGTAGGTAGTCTTTTCAGATTGGCTTTTTTTTCACTTAGTAATGTGCATTTAAGGTTCCTGTATGTCTTCTCATGGCTTGATACCTCTTTTCATTTTAGTGTTGCATAATACCTTATTGTCTGGATATATTAGCAGTTTATTCACCTACTGAAGATATCTTGGTTGCTTCCAAGTTTTGACAATTATAAATCAAACTGCTATAATCACTTGTGTAGACATGTTTTCAACTCCTTCCATTAAGTACCAAGGAGCTCGATTGCTAAATTCTATGGTAAGAATATATTTAGTTTTGTAAGAAACTGCTGTCTTCCAAAGGGGCTGTACTATTTTGCATTCCTATCAGCAATGAATGAGTTTCTATTGTTCCACATTCTTGCTAGCATGTGGAGTTGCTGTTTCTGGATGTTGACCATTTTAAGTTGTATATTGGTATATCTTTGTTGTTTTAATTTGCATTTCCCAGATGACCTATGATGTAGAGGATCTTTTCATATGCTTCTTTGTTATCTGTATATCTTCTTTGGTGAGATGTCTGCTAAGGTCTTTGGCCCATTTTTAATCAAGTTGTTTGTTTTCTTATTGTTGAGTTTTAAGAGTTCTTTGTATTTTGAATAATAGTCTTTTATTAAATATGTCTTTGTATGTTTTTTATAAATTTTTCTCCCAACCTGTGGCTTATCTTTTCATTCTTTGACAGTATCTTTTGCTGAACAGAAGTTTTTAATTTTAATGAAGTCCAGCTTACTAGTTATTTCTTTGATAGATCTTGCCTTTGGTATTGTATCTAAAATGTCATTGCTAAGCCCAAGGCCAACTACGTTTTCTCCTGTGTTATCGGACTTTTATAGTTTTTTGGAAAACAGAAACATATTTTAGTACTCAGGAATATAGTGTTTTTCTTTATTACTTTTACATCTGAATCTTCTTTCCTTCATGCCAAAAATTTTAGTTCCTAATTACAATAATATAAGGACTCATTTATTTGTCCCATATGGCACATTGAATTTTCTAAAAATTGTCACAAAACTATTTCCGATCCTATGTGCATCCAGAATCTTGTTGCTTCTGCTTCAGAATATGGAGTCGATTTTCTTTCCCTTGAAATTGGATACCCCTTTGTGTCTTCCTCAATGAATAAAAAGAAACAAAAACAAAAGTGTATGACTTCTGCATGGTAGGCAGGAGGCAATTGAACTTCTTCTGGACTTTCTCTCAGAATGCTCACCCTTGGAAAGAGTCACATGTTTTAGAAGTCCAGGTTCAAGAGACGCCACTTGTAGGCCCTCTGGCCAACAGTCCCATCTGTGGTCTCAGCCGACAGACAGGATCAACCACCAGAGTTGTGAGTAAGGAAAATTTTAGATGATTCCATGTCCTCAGGTGTAATGGACTGGGGTAGAAATAAGCTATTCCCACTAAGAGCTGCCCAAATATTTTTTTCAAGAGCAAAATTAATGTCGTTTCATTGGTATTAAATAACCCATGCTTTGTTGCTTTTAAGTATAGCCCTTTCTCTTACCTTTTTAATTAAATAGCTTTATTGAGGTATAATTGACATAAAAAACTGTGGCATTTAAAGCACATAATTCAGTAAGATTTAACTTGTACATATGCTGTGAACCCACCAGGGCAATCAAGATAATGAAATATCAGTTCATGAGTTTCCTCCTGCTCCTTTGTATTCTGTGCAATCCTTACTTGTTGCCCCTCCCTGGCTCTCACCCTCCTTTGTCTCCAGGCAACGATTGATTGGCTCTTATTATACATTAGTTGCATTTTCTAGAATTTTATATTAATCATACATTCTGTACTCTTTTTGGCCTGGCTTCTTTCATTCAGTGTTACTATTTTGAGATTCATTCATGTTATAAGGTTATCAATAGTTCATTCCTTCTTATTATTGAATAGTATTCCATTGTGTGGTTATACTATAATTTGTTTACTCACTCATCTCTTGATGAGCATTCAGATTGCCTCTAGGATTTTATTTTTTTAACAAACAATGTTGGTATGTGTGTTCATGTGCAGGTATTTGTCTGAACATCTGTTTTCATTTTTTTTTGGGTAACTAGGAGTGAAATGGCTGGATTATATGGTATGTGTGTGCTTAACATTTTGCAAGCTACCATGCTGTTTTCAAAAGTGTTTATCACTATTTTATATTGCTACAAGGAATATTCAAGAATTCTAGGTAATCCGCAGCATCACCAACACTTGTATGTTTAGTTGTTTTTTAATTTTAGCCATGCTATTTGGTGTGTGGTGATAGCTGGTGTTGGCTTTAATATGCATTTCCCTAATATCTAAAGAAGAACATATCTTCATGTGCTTATTTTGTCATTTGTATATCTTTTGTGGTGTAGTATCTGTTAAAATCTAGTGCACATTTATTAAGATTGGATTGTTTCCTTATTACTGATTTTTGAGTTGTTTGTATCCAAATATAAGCCCTTTATCAATGTCATCATATTTTAAAATCTCGAATTTTGAGGTAATGTATGATGCAACCATAGGAGTCAGGATATCCCTCACCATACACACAGCTGCCTGAAATTAACAATACAATCACTATTACCAAAAGCATGATTGATTTGTTTGTCAATCTGAATGTTTTTCCTTTTATAAATTAATCTCATTTGTATTTGCTGATATGATCTGTATGTTTGACTGCTGGTTCTGTAATATTGGTTTTTGTAATTGTTATATATACATACCCTTTTGTTGTGTATTCTATTTTATTTACTTGTGTTTTCTCTCTCTCTTTCCTCCTCTCTCTGGCTATTTTTTATTTGTTCCCTCCTGCCAGAATTTTTGAAATTTGCTAGTAGTAACTTCTTTCTGTTCTTCTCCTCCTCATCTAGCATTTACAGGCACACCTCCTTTTATTGCACTTCACTTTTTGTGCTTCCCAGATATTGTGTTTTTTACAGATTGAAGGTTTGTGACAACAATGCACCAAGCAAGTGTATTAGCACCTTTTTCTAACAGCATGTGTTCACTTTATGTCTCTGTTTCATATTTTTCATAATTTTTGCAGTATTTCAAACTTTTATTATTATTACTGTGTCTGTTATGGTAATCTGTGGCCAGTGATCTTTGATGTTACTATTGTATTTGTTTTGGGGTGCCACAAACCTTGCTCATACAGAAGGTGAACTTAATTAATAAATGTGTGTGTTCTGACTGCTCCACCAACCAGCCATTCCCTTATTTCTCTCTTTCTTCTCGGGCCTCCCTGTTCCTTAAGACAAAACAACATTGACATTAGGCCATTTAATAACCCTACGGTGGTCTCAAAGTGTTCATGTGACAGGAAGAGTCATATGTCTCTTATTTTAAATAAAAAGCTAAAAATGATTAAGCTTAGTGAGAAAGGTATGTCCAAAAAGCTTAGATAGGCCCAAAGCTAGGCCTCTTGTGCTAAACAATTAGCCAAGTTGTGAAGGCAAAGGAAAAGTCTAAAGTGCTACACATAAATGATGAGAAAGCAAAACAGCCTTTTTGCTGATATGGAGAAAGTTTGAGTGGTGCGGATAGAAGATCAAACCAGGCACAACATTCCCTTAAGCCAAAACCTAATCAAAAGCAAGGCCCTATCTTCAATTCTATGAAGATTGAGAAAGGTGAGGAAGCTGCAGAAGAAAAATTAAAGCTAGCAGAGGTTGGCTCATGAGACTTAAGGAAAGAAGCCAACTCCATAACATAAAAGTGAGAGCTATAGCAGCAAGTGCCAATGTAGGAGCTGCATGTAGCAAGTTATCCATCAGATCTAGCAAAGATCTGATGAAAATGGCTATACTACAGAGTAGGTTTTTCAATGTATTAATAGATTAAATAGCTTTCTGTTGGAAGAAGATGCCATCAAAGACTTTCAAAGCTAGAAGGAATCAGTGACCTCAAACTTCAAAGTACAGGCTGACTCTTGTTAGGGGCTAATGCAGTTGGTGACATTAAATTGAAGTCAGTACTCATTTACCATTGTGAAAGTCTTCAGGCCCTTAAGAATTATGCTAAATCTACTCTAGCTGTGATCTATAAATTGAACAACAAAGCCTAGATGACAGCACCATCTGTTTACATCATGGTTTGTGGCAATATTTTAAACCTACTATTGAGAACTACTGCTCAGAAAAAAAAAAGTTCCTTTCAAAATATTACTGCTCATTGACAATGCACCTGTTCACCCAAGAGCTTTGATGGAGTTGTATAAAAAGATTAATGTTGTTTTCTTGCTTACTAACACAACATACATTCTGAAGCCCATGGATCAAGGAGTCATCTCAACTTTCAAGTTTTATTATTTAAGAAATACACTTCTTAAGGGTATACCTCCCATAATTATTTCTCTGATGGATCTGGGCAAAGTAAGTTGAAAAGCTTCTGGAAAGGATTCGCCATCGTAAATGCCATTAAGAACATATGACATTAACAGGAGTTTGGAAAAAGTTGATTCCAGTCTTCATGGATGATTTAGAGGGGTTCAAGACTTTAGTGGAAGAAGTCACTGCAGATGTGGTGGAAATAGCAAAAGAAAAGCTGTGACTGAATTGCTGCAATCTCATGATCAGAGTTGAAGGGATGAGAAGTTGTTTCTTATGGATGAGTAAAGTAGTTTCTTGAGATGGAATCTTTTCCTGGTGAAGATGCTGTGATCATTGTTGAAATGAAAACAAAGGATTTAGAATGTTACATTAACTTAGTAGATAAAACAGTGGCAGAGTTTGAAAGGATTGACTCCAATTTTGAAAGGAGTTCTGTGGGTAACATATTATCAAATAGCATTGCATATGACAGAAATCTTTCATGAAAGGAAGAGTCAATTGATGTGGCAAACTTCATTGTTGCTTTTTTAAAGAAATTTCTGCAGTCACCCCACCTTTCAACAACCACTACCCTAATCAGTCAGTAGCCATCAACATCAAGTCAAGACTTACTACGAAAAAGTAAAACTGGCTCAGATGATTGTTACTATTTTTAGCAATAAATTGTTTTTAATTAAACTATATGCATTGCTTTTTCATTTGTAATGATATTGCCCACAGATTACAACATGGTGTAAATGTAACTTTTATATGCATTGAGAGACAAAAAAATCCATGTCTCATTTTATTTAGATGTTTACTTTATTGCAGTGGTCTGGAACCAGACCTGCAATATCTCCAAGGCATGCCTGGATTTGAAATATCCTTTACTCCCAGAAGGCAATTTATGCAGAAAACTTTATTGCAGAAGGCAGTGAGTTCCTTCTCTTTTCATGTATGTTCCTGTTTCTCTCTCCCTATTTTATTATACTATCAAAGTGTAGCCATCATAAACTTTAGTTTTTCCACTATAACCATCATTTTATCTTAATTCTATAGATAAATATATAGTTAATATCCACTATCAGAAATTATCCCAGTTTTTTCTAGGCATTCTGGTTATCTGAAACTTTCGTTAGAGAAATACTGCTTTGTCTTTTTGGGGGGTTTGCTGCTGTGGTGGTTTGCTTACTTGGTAAATTAATCATGCCCTTTTTACTTGGAGTTATGTATGGCTGGATGATATACTAGTTCACATTTTCTTTTCTTATTTGTGTGGCCTTATTTTGTTTTCTGATATGATGCTGAAATATCTGATGACAACCTGATTTTCATAGCAGTGACTTGGAAGCAGGAGTGCTAGACACTTTTTTCGTTTTATTTAAAATATGGCTATATTACCAGAATATGCCATGGCTGTGCTATGATGATTTTCCAATGTATGTGGTATATCTTTTCCATGTGACGTTTCAAGTCTTCTTATTTTTATATCTTTAAACTTCATGGAAGTTTTCTTGATTTGATAGGCTTAGTATTTGTTCCCTGCCTTTGCTTTGGTTTTCTCTGGGGACTCTAATACAATGTCCAATCCTTTTTGCTTATCTTCTGTAGCTTTATCTTTCTTAAGAATAGTTTAGATCTTTTTCAGTGATTCTCTTTGATGTTAAAACATTTTTTCCTTTCACTTTCTATTTTTCTTAGGGCATTATTCTTTATGTTGATTTGCTTTGGAGTGACTTCAAGTTTATTTTTTCTTTAATGCTCTTTCATAAATTTTGTCACCCTACTTTTCATACTTCCAGTTTTCTACTCACCCCATTTCCATGTGTTTCTACTTCTGTTTCATGCTGTTATTTAAGAGTTTCTATTACTTTATTATAAATCCTTTCACTTTTTTAGAAATATTAGAGCTTTTATTAGATTCTGCTCCTTATTGATTAAAAAAACTCACAAACATTTGTATGGGATTTAATCATATTCCTTTTCTTTTGCTCATGCTTAAAAGAAATCAGAAAGGGTGGTCCAGGATAGCTTTTCTAGATTCAGGGCTTCAGCACTATCTTTTCTGTTGTTTACAAGAAGTGACTAGTAGTAGTAATCATAATGGCTTCAGTGAATTCTGAGATCTAACTCCGGTGCACCCTTTCTCCACTTTCATCTGAATTTTCTTTTCCTTTGCTTTATTGTACCTGTCCTGTTTAAATGACATTTTCCCCAGAATGGGATTTTGTCTTGGGAGGGAGCTTCTCTTGATTCATTTTGAAAATTCACAGGGCTCAGATTGCCCATGCAACATCTAATTTTATACTGGTCTCTGCCCTGCACAGTTGTATGGTGCTAGTGAAAGCTGCCCTTGCTTCTGCAGCAGTTTCCAGATTGGACTATATTTTCAAAATAAGTGTTTGTTAGGCCAGGCCCCCTGTGGCTTATGCCCGTAATCCCAGCACTTTGGGAGCCTGAGGCGGACGGATCACGAAGTCAGGAGTTTGAGACTAGCCTGGCCAACATGGTGAAACCCCGTCTCTACTAAAAATACAAAATTAGCCAGGCGTGGTGGCGCCCGCCTGTAGTCCCAGCTACTGAGGAGGCTGAGGCAGGAGAATTGCTTGAATCCAGGAGGCAGAGGTTGCGATGAGCTGAGCTGAGATCACGCCATTGCTCTCCAGCCTGGGTGATAGAGCAAGACTCAGTCAGTCAATCAATCAATCAATCAGTATTTGTTAGCACTTTTAGGGCTTTCCAGTTCTCAGAGCCATCAGGAGTTGCTTTGCCTTCTTGCTGTCTCTTATATGGTATGGACAACACATGGATTTTGCTGCTGGTGGTTTTATCTACTTTCTTATGTCATTGGATGGTTCTTACGTACTCCTAGTTTTGTTGTAGCTGTTGCCTGTGGGTGTTTGCATCTATTCACCCAGTTGTTCTGTTAGATTTAGTTGGTTGCGGGAGGAGGGACTTTGGGTGTTTAAAAATCGGGTAGCCACTGTTGCCATTTTCCCCACAGCCTTGGCATTTCTCTTTTACAAGTTTCCCTGGTGTTTATAAAGTGCAGCCAAAGTTGGAAAGTCAAAACATCTGAATCCTTGCTCTATCTCTATTACTTTGTGGCAATGTTAACTTTTTAAAGTCACTTAAATTTTCTTATCAATAAAATGAGCACAAGCATACCTGTACTCTTTTTCTCATAGAGTTGCTGTGCTATACAAGATTCATGTATGTGAAATTATTTGAAAATGTAAAATTAGATCCAGTCTATAATGTTAGTAGTTTATTCTTAAACACTGGATATTGATAGCCACAGTAAACATGCCTTTGATCCCCATCATAAAACATGCTCGCACACTTATTGCAGAGGTAAGGGGAGGGGATGCTTATGTTTCTTACTAAAGAACCTTAAGCTCTAATATTACTTTGAGACACTGGTGTCTCTTTGTCCAGAAAGGTGAATCTCAATGTCTATTCTTTTTTTTTTTTCCTGAGGGTTGTACATTTTATCGGAAACCTTGAATACTGTTCAGACAGAATATATCTTTAATCAAGGCTCTTGTGCAGCCTACACAGAAAAATGAAGCTTTTTGGATTAGGGGCAAGGAGAGGAACAGTACAGAGGACAAGGACTCCTCACAATGAATGCTCTTCAACCAGCTTAAATGTCTATTCTTGAAGGAGAGGGCTGGAGGTTGAGTTGCTGGGTTTTGATTCATGCAGAACTGCCTTCCCCTTTTTCTGTTTGATATATGTTCTCCTACAGACAATCGTGTTTATAAAAGAGTTCCTCAACAACAGTGACAGGAACAACAGCAGTAATATACTGGGTTAGAAATGTGCTGGATATAGGCAATCCCTGGTTTATGAAGAGACTATGAAGCAAAATTTTATTTCCTCTGCAATTGTTGGGAATGCTGTACATTTTCTATCAAACACATCTATTACATGACCCTTCAAATGATATTGAACCCACAATGTAGCCAAATTACATGCGTATAACACCAATCTGAATATACCATGTGGTCTTCCCTGATGTCGAGGAATAATACGGTGATGAAGAGAAAATGGATATCTTTTCTTACCACTTCCTGGTACTCTGATGATTTTAGAAAAATTTTTAAATAGTAAAGTTTTAATTTTCCATCAATTTACCTTTCTTTCTGTACTTCTCTTCAATACCCTTAGGTCCCTCACCTCCTGGTCTCTAATGACTTCAGGCTACACCTGTGCCGCATTTTAACAGCAGGAAGAACAAAGGTTTGGGCCTCTAAAACGATTTACTGACCTCCTCTGGCCCCAAACTATAGTCTCTTTCCCAAAAAGCAGCTGATCTTTGTCAGCCATTAGAAAATTAATGTAATTAAACCATTCACACTAGTGAATGACTGATTGCCCATAACCATTCTGCAGCTATCAATATTTTTAAAAGATGATGCTTGGATTACTAATTGGGGAATATTAAACCCTGTTGCTAAAAAAAAAAATGCAAAGAAAAAAACCACCAAAAAACAAAACATCAGGGCATAAAAGGGACAAAGTTTGCACAGATGAGCTTATAGGTAGGTCCCTAAGTTAGGACTACTGTTAAGCATGCAAGCTGTGCTCTGCAGATTTCCAGAAAGTGCCTCAGTATGAAATGTGCCCTGAAGAGCTGAGTCATTCAGTGACCTTATTAGAGTAAAAGTCTATCACACATGTTTTCACTTTTTTCTGTTTTATTGCATAGTTTCTTCCATTCCATTTCATCTTCATATTACATTTGTCCCAAAATGGTAGAGCCAGGTCACTTGTAAATATAGGTTGTTTTACACAGGAGATGTTTTGAATTGGGGGCTATCTGTAGACTTTGGACTCTCAAGTGGGTCCTGGGTGAGAAACTGCCAGTTGCCTTCCCCAACATCTATTCTCTCGTTTTCTTTAATTAATAGAATGCTAATATATTGGGGGTACAGGTAGTATGTTTACAAAAGGCTCACATTACCTAACATTCCTTGTGGATAGATTTTAGGCATATGTAAGCAGCACTCATACATAAGCAAAAGTGTTGTATGAGTTTTCAAGAAACACACTCTAAATAAAGAGGGGCAATCCCTTTGTCTTTACTCCTTTTGTTCTGCCTAAGGACTGGAACTTGGACTTCATAGCTAAAGATACAGTCACTATTCTGGTGAGGCAGACAGATAAGAGCCAGTGTTCTTGATGGCAGTGTGAAGCCAAAATACCAACTCTGCTCAATGCATATGTGAATTACTTTTGTTTGAGAGAGAAATAAACTTCCATCTTGTTTAATCCTCTATTTTCCAAGTCTTACTAACAACCAAACCTATTGCTATTAAGCTCCTAACTTACCATTTCACTGGAGTCAGGGCACTGTATCATTTATAGTAAAAATAAATGGCTTTAGTCCCGTTTTAAAATGTATAAAGTTTTAGTTTAAACTGCTTATTCTACCAAGAAATTAACTTCTGAAAGCTGTTAAGACTGTAGAAATTCTTTCTCATTTATACTTAAACTACAACAGGAACTCATGGAGAGATGCCTAATTTATTGCTTCTTACTCTTCAATATGTTTTTGAATCATTTGATAATGTTGGTAAAATCCAGATGCTGATTCAGAAGGTCTGGGATGGAGCCAAGACTCCACATTTCTAATAAGCTCCAGGTAATAAGCAAGGCTACTGATAGGCACCTTGAATGGTCTGCATTGACTCACACAGGTGGTCTTTCCTCATCAGAGATTCTGGAACTGGGGATCAGAGAGCTGCGTGATGAATAGACATTACATAAAGTTCTTACACAAAGAAAAATTTAAGCGTTATAGGTATGGCACATATATTGTTATTTGCAAATTTTAAACAGCACATTAGCTATTATTGTAGGCCGGAGGGAATTTGTTGCCTTCTTTAAGAAGAAAGAGTAAATCTCCTTCCAATTTGGAAAAGATAACCGCTGTTTTTAACTTAGAGTGTACAGAAATCATCATCATTTTAAACTTCCAGCTTCTTTCTTGCCCACAGTGGAATAGAAGGGCCAGCCCCTGAAAAGAAGTGCCAGAGCAGAGATTTTCTTTGTACCCGAAATACTTGTTCAAGTGTCTGATTGGGAATTGGAGGAGGCTGACAAACATTCTTTAGGTCAATTATGCACTGTTACCCTTAAGGATTATTTGAAATAAGGCAAAATCAGAGAGGTATGCTTGATCTCAGGGTAATGTTAGATATTTCTCCCCCCCTAGAATTACATCACTTGTAGAGTTTATGGTCTGTGGGCCATTTCTCTGGCTAGATATCAAGCTCTTGAATAGGGTCAAATTCTGTACATTCATAAGCAGTCATCTATATTGATTCAGGCAAATATTTCCCTGGAAACATTCAGAAATTATGAGAGAAAAATATTTCTCTTTTGGTTTTAGTTGTTTGTAGAAATACCTTGAGAGCTTTCACATGCTTTTTTTTTTTTTTTTTTTCTTGAGATAGAGTCTTGCACTGTCAACCGGGCTGGAGTGCAATGGTGCCATCTCAGCTCACTGCAACCTCCACCTCCCGGGTTCATGCAATTCTTCTGTCTCAGCCTCCTGAGCAGCTAGAATTACAGGCACACACCACCACACCCAGGTAATTTTTTGTATTTTTAGTAGAGACAGGTTTCACCATGTTGGCAAGACTGGTCTCAAACTCCTGACCTCGTGATCCGCCTGCCTTGGCCTCTGAAAGTGCTGGAATTACAGCCATGAGCCACTGTGCCTGGCCACTTTTTTAGTGTATAAATTGAGTCATATATGATTATGCACATCTACAATTAAGTATTTTTTTGAATAATTTTTTATTCTTTACATGAATAAATATGCTCTCTAAAAATCTTCTTTGATTTTAGTTAAAAAATGGGCTTTTGATAATACTGATTTAATTGAGGTCTTCGTTATGCATGTTTTTTGGTTTGTTTTTGTTTTTGAGATGGAGTCTCACTCTGTTGCCCAGGTTAGAGTGCAGTGGCAAAAGCTTGGCTTACTGCAACCTCCACCTCCCAGGTTGAAGCGATTCTTTTGGCTCAGCCTCCTGAGTAGCTGGAACTACAGGTGTGCACCACTATGCCCAACTAATATTTGTATTTTTAGTAGAGATGGGGTTTCACCATGTTGACCAAGGTGGGTCTTGAACTCCTGACCTCAAGTGATCTGCCCACCTTGGCCTCCCAAAGATCTGGGATTACATGCCTGAGCCACTGCACCCAGCCATCTTCTTTATGTGTGTATGATGCATTATATTTCTTGTTTACCTCTCCCTTTTTGTCATTACTTGGTTGATTGAGGCTTCTTGTTGTTTTTATCTACTCTTTCCCCTCTATTTGTTAGAAAGTATATGATCCATCTTATTCTTTTAGTGATTACTCTAGCTATTTTAACATGCATATTTGTGAAAGTCTAGAGTTAGCTAATATTTTTCTTTTCCTCCAGAATTATACAAGCATCTTCAAGTATTTGTTAAGTCTGATCTTCACCCTTACTGTTTATGTGTCGTTGCTGTTCAGTGTTTTAATTTTCCCTGTATTATTGCTGCCGGTGGATAATTATTGTTGCATTTGTTCAGGCTGTTGTTGTGGTTGTTGATTTATACGATCCATGTTTGTTTAGATCTACCCACTTATTCTTCATTGTTATTGTTGATTATTTTTCTTCTACTTCTGAATTTCACCGCGGATTATTTTTTTGGTCTGAAGTATACCTGGGGAATTTCAGATAACGAGGGTCTTCTGATGATAAATTTTTTGTTTTTGTTTGTCTAAGAATGTCTTTATTTTGCCTTTATTCTAAAAGTTCAATTCCCCCCTTCCCAAGTTGCATAGGAGTGAGACAGAGGCAGGCCTGGGTGAATACTGCACACACAGTGGATCTATGTAACAACTGAGAATGGTGAGCCCAAGAAACTCTCAATCATGTAGGGGCACCTCTAGCAAACCTGCTCCTTCTCCCCTCTGGGGACACACACGCACGGGCACACACACACACACACACACACGCCCAGAGAAGGGAAAGAGGGGTCTTTATTTTCCTGAAATAGTCTAGGGAGGGAAACATTTATCTTCACTATCATGAAATACCTGTCAATTCCTGGACACGGAGAAACATGAGAGAATCATGAAGAATTGTTATCTAAGACATATATTCATTACAGTTATAAAGCATTTTCACATTTGTTATCTTATGAGAATTTAAATGAGAATGAGACTGGGATTCACTCCCTCACAAATCTGACAGCAGGTTGAAGGAGGTGACAAGGGAAACATTCAGAACGGTTTGATCCAAAGGAAGTTACCTGTTTTCAGGACTTGAGATTTATTTCAGATGAATAAGATTAGAGAGGGTAAGACCTAGTGTGGTGACCCATGCCTGTAATCCCAGCACTTTGGGAGACCGAGGCACGTGGATCACCTGAGGTCAGGTGTTTGAGACTAGCCTGGCCAATGTGATGAAACCCCGTCTCTACTAAAAATACAAAAATTAGCCTGGTGTGGTGGTGGGTGCCTGTAATCTCAGCTACTTGGGAGGCTGAGGCAGGAGAGTCCCTTGAACCTGGAAGGTGGAGGTAGCAGTGAGCTGAGATCACGCCATTACACTCCAGGATGGGTGATGAGAGCAAAACTCCATCTCAAAATAAAAAGTCTAGAGTAAAAATGAACCTAGCCCAAACAAATAAATTTTACAAATATCTACTGAATGAATGTTTTCAAAACTTGAAAAAATAAAAAATTTAGATAACATGTTCAATCTAAATATAAATTCAAAATTATGATTTTAAAAATTATTGACAAAAGTTGTATATATGTATGTTGTACAACATATTTTGAAGTACGTACTCATTGTGGAATGGCTAAATTGAGCTAATTAACACACGAGTTGCCTCATATTTTTTGTGGTGAGAACACTTAAAATCTACTCTCTCAGCAATTTTCAAATATATACATTATTATTAACTATTATGCCACCCTGTCATACGTAGATGTCTTGAACTTATTTCTTCCATGCAAGTGAAATTTTGTACAGAATTGTGATTTTAAGGATGGAATTTACTATAGCCAAATAACTGTATATTTAAGTTATTCACTGTTTAGAATGTGAACATAAGCATATCTTGGATATTAAAACTGAAAAGTCTTTGAGAAAAATGGAGATTTACATGCATATGATCAGTAACAATAATTACCACATGTTATTCAATAGATATTTACATACTGTGCTGAGGTGTATTTCAGTTATTTTGTAAAATCCTTAATTTCAATTTCCACAGGAAGAAAGTGCCATGAGATTAGATTAGCACTATGTATCTCCTTAACAGTGAGTAGGTGTTCAATATATTTAGAATAAATATATGAATCAGTTAACAGTGTTCATAAGCCATAGTAATAGAAAGAAATAGGATACTTTGGAAGCATTTTGTGTTTGTGTGTGCACACATGTGTGCGTATGCATACATGTGTACTTGAGGAAGTTGTAAGCAGAGTGCAAGAGCCATTGCTTTTTCTCTAGACTCAAGAAACTGATAGTCAATTAGAGGCAAATCTACTTTATTTTATTGGCCAGGGAATCAATTGGCCAAAAGCGCCCACCATTTTGGCTATCAGACAAAGCAGGCCTGGATTTTAATTCACCCACCAGGACATGCCCTATGCTGTTCAATCGCTGGCAGAACCTAGAGAAAGTCTCAGCTCTTTTTGATGAATATGTAGCATAGCAGAGACAATAATAATAGAAGCTACCAATTAATGAGCATTTACTATTTGACAGGTGGCATTCTTTAAAGGTCTTACTAGGTAGAAGCTCATATAATTTCCACAACAATTCTACAATATATGTGCTCTTATTAGCCTGATTTCACAACTGGCACAGAGAAACTAAGCAATTTACCTAACTGGCTAGTTGTTGAGCCTAGATTGAATTGTGGACATTTAATGCCACCATAGTGCTCTTGCCCCATACTTGTTGATTATTGGCTGCATTTTAACTCACAAGAATCAAAACTGAAGAGGTTGAACCACAGTGAAAAATAGCTTTCTTCACTCTAGGGCAGTGGTTCTAAACTGGAGGTAATTTTACCCCTCAGGAGACATTTTTTATTGCCAGTACTCAGAGGAGATGATGATACATTCATCTGCTGGGTAGAGGGCAGGGATGCTGCTGCATATCCTATAGTACACTGGACAACTTTCTACAAGGAACAGTTACCCAGTTCAAAATGTCTATAGTGCAAAGTTTGAGAAATCCTGCTCTAGGTTAGTAGCTCTCAGCCTTGGTTGCATATGAGAATGATTTAGAAAGCTCTCAAAATCCCAATAGATGCAACTCAGACCAATTATAACAGAACCTTGAGTGGTGAGTAGTATTTATTAAAGCTCACAGGTGATTCGAGTATAAAACCACGGTAGCAATCTACTGCATTAGGGAAATTTGTCCTTTTGAATATCAGACCCTTATCAATTTCAGTGAGTTCCTCCACCTCCAATGATTATATAGATAGTTGGAGAGATACAGGAAGTTTCACCTCAGCATTTCATATTTTGAAGGAACTTTTGACACTTCTCCAAGGAAACATAAAGCAAGAGAAGAAGGAATCACCAAGAGTAAACTGAATATGTGCCTATTCTCTTTAGAGACTTCTTTAAACTCCTGTCATCTGTTTTGCACTGAAATCCTGATTATCCTTTCATGGCTAAACCTGAATAAGACTAAATCCTTGACCTTGATGTAGGCTTGTAAAACTAAAACCTTAATGGGGGCGAGTATGTGCATGCTAGTTGTAGAAGGGCCACTGTAGATAGAAGGTAGCAAAGCTAAGAATGACAGTTTTATGTGTCAGTCATCTTGTGAAGGCATGGCTTTAGGCAGAAAACTTAAACTCCCTTCCTTTGACAGAGATGCTGGGGAACCAGCTTCATTGCCTGGAGATTTATGCTCTGAGAAGAGTGAAAGTCCAGATGTGAACCCTTGAGTGAGGCCATGATTCGGCATACAGCCTGTTAGACAGTGTCTAAGAGAGGGCAAAATTATACCTCTGATATTAACTTCAGAGATCAAAGCAGATCTAAACCAGAATATGCAGATTATGTAGACATTTAGACTTTTTTTTTTTATCCATAAACAGTTAATAAAATCAACTGTTAATGTTCTAAGTTTGACCAAAATGCTCTAAGGGACCTTAAGGGAGAAGTTTTCCATGCTTGAACCAGATTATTAAAGGGTGAGTAACACTTTCTAAGAATTGTGTTGTGCTGGTAGCAGTCCTCATGAGATTATTTCCCAAAGAAACCATGAATGCTTGAGTTGGGACTACACCAACTGAACTTCCCTGTTCTTCTAGAAATTCCCCTTTTTAAGACTAAAATTTGCTGGGTCTGTGTTTTTATAAAAGTGTATTATTTTCCCTCCAGTTTCAAAATATCTCATTAAATAATTTAGAAGGCAAAGAAAAACAAAAACCATCAGATCTGGTTAATGGCAGTAGAGTGCTGGAGCATCTGTTCTTTTTCACTAACTGTTATCCTCTCAGTACCGAAACTCTTCATTCCTCAATCCTTGCCTTTTTAATTGTGGTAGGTGCAATAATGCCTCTTTCCACAAAGACATGTGAATGTGTTACCTTATATAGCAAAAAGGACTCTGCAGATGTTACAAAGTTAAGCATCTTCAGATGGGTAGTCAGTCCTGGATTATTGAGGTAATATAATCACAAAGGACCTTATAAGAAGAAGACAAAAGAGTCAAAGGAAAAGAAAATGATCTGATGATGAAAGAAGAGAGGAGAGACAGAACATGTAATGAGAGAAGCAGAGTTGGAATGATATAGTTCAAGATAGAGTGTGAAGCCACAAGCTAAGGAATGAGAGGTTGCCTCTAAAGCTCTAGGTTCTAAACCTGGAAAAGGCAGGCAGGAAAAGGCAAGGAAACTGTCAGAGCAGAAGGAATGCAGGTCTGCCAACACTGCTAGTGGGTAAGACCCATTTTGGACTTCTGACTTCCAGACCTATAAGAAATTAAGTTTGTGTTACTTTATTGTCACCAAGTTTGTGGTAATTTGTTACGCCACTTGGCAAACTGGAACAGTAACCATGCTGTGCTTCCTGGTAGAATGGGCCTACTCTTCTCTGATCCATGATCATTCATTATAACAGTCTCTGCTATTATCACAGAAGAAATTTGAACACAGGAAACATGACTGAAAAGAAAGTAGGACTAAAGAGGTGAGCATGATATAGTACCATGGCTTTTTCACATTAATTTATGAGGAATGGTCTGCTAAAAATATTTTTCAAATTTGTAATAGTCATTTCTATGAAAAGCACTCTAAATAGTACATTTTGCAAGCTATATTATCTCTAATTATATTTAGTACATTTAAAATAACAAAATTTCATGTACATATGACTCTTCTAAAAATTCCAGCTTGAATATGGGACAAGAAAATATTTTAAAGCCTGAATTATTCAATTAAACTAAAAATTTCCAGGGTTTCATTTTGTAATGCCAGGTTACAGGCTTAATTTAAAATTATTTATCCATTCAACTTTTCTCAGATGTATATTTTCTTTATTTTCCCGTGTGTAGGAAAGTGGCATTTGCTTCTGATCAATACTTGGAGAAGAAAATCTTTTTGCTTCATCCATTTCATGGGTTCATATTTTGGTGTCAGAGATAATACTCAAGGACTTGGAGTTCAGAGTATCAGCCACAGAGCAATATTTTCGGGAAAAAATTAAAAGTGATTTTTCTCTTGCAGGGAAAAGAGAACACATAGAGTACGCAGGGAAGACAAGATATGTAGGAGGGAGTGGTGTTAATGGAAAAGCAGTTGGGAAAACAGATTAGAGTAGACCATAAGTGACCCCGAAGTCTAAGTTCTGGAAATAGTTTCATGAATGAGTGTCTTAGTTGAAGCCCAAAAACCATAGATCAAGTGGCTCACACCACAAACATTTATTTCTTATGGTTCTGGAGGCTGGGAAGTCGAAGACCAGGATGCAATCTGATTTGTGTCCTGATGGGATCCCACTTCCTGGTTTGCAAATGCCTGCCTTCTTGTTGTATCCTCTTATGACACAGAGACAGATCATCTCTCTTGTGTCTCTTCTTATAAGGACACTAATGCTATTAGTGAGTAATTCACTCTTAGGACCTAATTATCCCCAAAAAGCTTGATCTCCAAATACTATTGCACTGGGGATAAGGGCTTCACCACATGAATTCTGGGGGGACATAAATATTTAGTCCACAGCAATGAGAGTATAGTCATATAGTCATAATGAGAGGTTAATCATATTTGAGGTGTTGTTTGTTCTTTTGTGCATACTTAAAAATCATGGATCAAGGTGATTGCATCGTTTTCAAATTCTTACATTCCACAATTTTAACTAGGAAATAGGGGAGACCAAAATGTGTTAAATTAATAATGAGTTTTAATTTATAATTCATTGAATGGTTGTGGGACTCATAATTCCTTTTCTTGTCTATTGCTGATGATTCTTTAACTTTTAGAGGTTCTCAAATTTTGGTGTGTATGAAAAAAACATTACCTAGGGAGCTTGTTTAACTGACTCTTACTGGATCTGTTTGAGGATGAGGCCCTGGTATCTTAATTTTTAGTAAATATCTCAGGTGATTTTTTGGCTGGTTGATCCACAAACCACACATGAACTGGGAACACTGGGCTCCCAGCCTCCACCCCATGCCCATTCTCCTGAAGGCAGCCTTCTGAAGTTGGGGTATAAAGCCTGCTGACTTGCCACAGAGTGTGGTTCCCACACCAGCAGCATGGTTATCGTGGGAGAGCTCGTTAGAACTGTAGACACTCAGTCCCATCCCAGATGCAGATTCAGAATCTGCATTTTAACAAGATCTTAAGGTCGAGTGTGGTGGAATTATTTACAAGCACACTTAAGTTTGAGAAGCACCATCCTCCTGGAAATTAATCAGCCTCCCCACCAGTGGTTCTCAATCCTCTAAGGAGCTCTGAAAAATTACACAGGATTCACTTCAGACTCACTGATCCTTCAGCAGTACAGAGGCAGGAAATAGCTTTTAAAGAAAGATCCAAAGGTGACTCTGATACACACCCTGGTTAAAAACAATTGCTCCATAGGGCTTCTTGGCAAGTCAGAACATTTGTGATGACAAAAATCACACCAGATCACTCTCAAATCTCAGTTTTCCTTTGTGGTGTGACAGCCTTAAATTCAGAGCAGACATTTGTATTACCTCGGGTAGCCTTTGTTCTTTTCAGCTTTCTCGTCCTAGTTGTCACACTGGGAGAATTCAAAGAAGTTAGAGAGTTTTCATCTCTGTCCTATGCCCTCAGGGGAAGGCTGATTTATTCCCAAGTTCTTCTGCCTTTTTAATTTTTTTTTTTTAAAGTTGAAGGCTGTACTCCTGTAGGTCAGGAAATTCATAATTCACTCTGAGACTAGGGAAAGGACTCTGAAGTCCTCATTTTCTTTAGGACTTGAGTGGTAGTTTGTTAAAACTCCAGAGCTGTCAGTCTTCACTGTAACTGTGGTCCTTATAAATATGATAAAATAATGAAACTTTATTAAAGGACAATCCAGGCATGAATCCTTAACTATTTTATTTAATGGGTCTTGTATTTTTTTTTTTCACACTGAGATAAAATTTATTGTCATAGAATAAACATCTTTTTTTTGAAATGAACAAATCTGTTTTACTCTTCACATACCATGTTCATTGTCCTTCTTTTGGGAGCCTGGATGAAAAGTTGGAAAGTTGCTTTTTTTCCCTTTTGTTGTCATTCATTCTTCAGATTCCGAAGTTGTATATTTAACAGTAGATTTAGTATGTTGTTGCTAGCTGACCATG
>CAUYLG010042207.1:0-50334 GCA_963573385.1 Cacajao melanocephalus
TTCTCTCTTACATTCTTTTTTTTTTCTTTCTTTCACTCTTTCTTTCTTTTCTCTCTTTTTCTTTCTTTCTAAAAAAAAAAAATTAAAAGAAATGTATGCAACCTTTATTTAAAAAAAAAAGAAAAGCCTATGATTTTATTAGAAATATAAAAGAGATAGAAAATTAACAAGGATATCCAGGACTTGAACTCAGACCTGGAACAAGTAAACTTAACAACTATTTACAGAACTCTCCACCCCAAATCCACAAAACATATATTTTTCTCAGTATCACATTACACCTATTTTAAAAGTGACCACATAATTGGAAGTAAATCACTCCTCAGCAATTGCATAGCATTTCACAGGTTTAAATAAAATGTTGGTTGGCTCCTTGTTTGTTATTTTCATCCTTTATTCCTTCCTGTCTCCATTGTTAAGCACAATTATTGGCATACAAGAGGTTTTTAATACCCATTTTTAGACTGCATTCTAGCCTGGGCAATAGAACAAGAATCCCGTTCTCTCTCCCTCTTTCTCTTCTTTCTTTCTCTCTTACATTCTTTTTTCTTTCTTTCTTTTTTCACTTTCTTTCTTTTCTCTCTTTTTCTTTCTTTCTAAAAAAAATTAAAAAAAGGAAGGAAGGAAGGAAGGTCTGTGACAATTTATCTTTGGCTCAGTGACATTGACATAGCTGTATGTATGCTGCCTGCTATCTTCAGTCAGACTCCCAAAACTCCAGATCCCTAGGGGTAGTAAGAGGTGTTCAGGCTTTCTCTCTTCCCTGACCCCTGGATGATTTCCTCTACAAGAAGCTGATATTCATTGAACAGGTTCTCCCAGTGTACTACAGAGCCTAGAGATCACTAGTGTTGGAAAGGTTGGGATCCACTGATTTGTTCTAATACTGGGTTCTTAAAATTTAATGGGCATAAGAGTCATCTAATGGCTTATTATAAACACATATTTATGAAGTATATTTCCAGAGATGCTGATAATGGGTATGAGTAAGATCCTGAATTTCCACATCTAACAATTTCCCTAATTTTTAGAGGAATTTGTTGCAGGTGTTTGGGGATCATGCCGTGAAAAATAACAGATCAGCTCCAGAGTGTTAAAAACAACTGAATAGAAAAAGACTATAGAGACTTACCATTATCTAAATAACTATTAAAACTTTTCTTGAGTATAAATTAACTGCATGAAAAATAATTGTCTCACTATATATTGTAATTAGAAAACTTAAGACACAGCTTTTTATTTGGAGCAAGGGCTCTAGGGAAATCAATAATGAAATGACATTTAGCATAGTATGTTTTATGCTTTTTGTAGTCAACAAAGAAGACATTCCATTCCTAGCAAAAAATGTTAAATGGCTATTTTATGCCATGGCAATTTAATTTAGAATAATATAATCTTTATTTTGTAACGATGTGCTTACACTGCGATGAGGTAATTTTAAAAATCAGAATTTCTTATTAAATTATCCTCAAACAATGAATGTTCTGGGATAGAGAGACCACTCCAATTTTAACTGCAATTTTTATATTACATACAATGGTTTGAGCTATGTGTTAATAATACATGGCTTACAAATAAACTGTTATTTAAAAAATGAAATACATTATATTGTTCAGAACATAGGGCAATTTACCACAAAGCAGTACTCTGACTCACTTCATACAAAGAAATGCATTTTGTTTTAAAACAGATTTATCTCCTTTTGAACAATTTTAAAACTTGAATTTCAGGATATTAATAGCCTAAATAAAAGTACTACATTCTTCTGAACTTATTCCTTCCAAGGGTGAGCATTCCACCACTGTGAATGAATTTGACTCTACTAAGTAAGCACAGAAGAACCCAGGCTTCCTGATACGAAGTCTTGAGAAGACTCTTTAACTTTGTTTTTATTTGTTCTTCTAATTCACACTTAGAATGTATTTTGAAAAAAAATTAAATCGTACTTGGCAAAAAAAATCTGTGCTTGCCTTCTATTTTGTGTAGAAAACTACACAAAATAATTTACATTTGTGTAGTTTTCTACTGCCAACATTTTTCATCAATGTCCTTCATATATTTTATATTTGTCCTTCTTATGTGGACCATGTATGGCAAATTCGTAGATCTAAATTTACCTTAACATGGGAAAACTAAAATAAAGATCAAACTATTTTTCATATAATCTGGTCAAAAATATTAAAATATGTACTATAAAAGTGAAAACATTTCTAAAGAAAAAGGAAATAAAATATACAACCTAAATTTTCTGCATAAGTATCTTTTCCGTTTCATAGCTAATCTACTCTGGCAAATGGGTAGAGAAATATAACCTTGGCCTTGAGTTTACTGAAGGTGGAGAGCTGAAAGCTCTGGACAGAAAGCAGGTACCAGGAATGCTCTTATCCTTAACAGTGTATACTTTATTCTATACATTTGTGTTACAAAATTCTTCTTTAGAAAGGCAGTGTTATTCTTTTATGTACATTGATTTAATCAGATGATCTGGTTGTCCTTCTAAACACCTAGCTGAGATTAGCCCCCTGTTATGCATTGAATTATGGCACCCCTAAAAGACATGTTAAAGTCTTAACCCCCAGTATCTGTGAATGGGACCTTATTTGGAAATATATTACTTGCAGATGTAATCAAGTTAAGATGGGGATCCATCTATTAACTTTATTATAGCAATTATTTTACAATGTATATGTATATAAAGACCATGCTATACATCTTAAATATATACATTGATTTTTGCTTGTTTTAAAATTATACTTTAAGTTCTGGAGTACATGTGAAGATCTTGCAGGATTGTTACATAGGTATACACATGCCATAGTGGTTTGCTGCATGCATCACCCTGTCATCTACATTAGGTATTTCTCCTACTGCTATCCCTCCCTTAGCCCCCCACCCCCCAACAGGCCCTGGTGTGTGATATTCCCCTCCCTGTGTCCATGTGTCCTCATTGTTCAACTCCCACTTGTGAGTGAGAACATGTGGTGTTTGCTTTTCTGTTCTTGTGTTAGTTTGCTGAGAATCATGGCTTCTAGCTTCATCCATGTCCCTGCAAAGGACATGAACTCATTCATTTTTATGGATGCATTTTATTCCATGGTGTATAGGTGCCACATTTTCTTTATCCAGTCTGTCATTGATGGGCATTTGGGTTGGTTCCAAGTCTTTGCTATTGTAAACAGTGCCACAATAAACATACATGTGCATATTCTTTACAATAGAATGATTTATAATCCTTTGGGTATACCCAGTAATAAGATTGCTGGGTCAAATGGTATTTCTGTTACCATTGTGGAAGACAATGTGGTGATTCTTCAAGGATCTAGAAATACAATTTTTATCCACCAAATATACCTCAGTAAAGAAAAGAGGAAATAAAAGATGAAAATCACAAGGGAGCAGGATAGGCCCTAAATCCAATGACTGGTGTTAACAGAGCGCTTTGGAGATACAGAGAGTCACAGAAAGAAGTCTATCAAAGAAGAAGCAGAGATTGAAGTTATGCAACCACAACAAAGAAACTTGCTTGCAACCACCAGAAGATAGAGGGAGCAAGAAAAGATTCTTTTTGGAGCTATTTAAGAGAGGCTGGCGCTATTGACACCTTCAGTTTGGACTTCTAGCCTCGAGAATTGTGAAAGATTAAATGTCTGTTTGAAGACACCCAGTTTGTGGTTATTTATGATGGCAGCCCTAGGAAATTTATACACTCCTCACAGATTTAATTTGAATTTGGGTAAGGAGAATAGTTGGGATAATGATGAGATGCTATAGTGTTGAGTTGTTGAATATAAAGAAGGCAGCATAAAAATTCTATTCACCTGAGAGATGGAAATTGAGGGCAAAGAGGAAGAAGCAAAGAGTCTAGAAGATACATACATATGCATACACACACATGTGTGTGTGTGTGTGTGTGTATGTGTGTGTGTATTTGTCTTGACTGAACTTAAAATCATCTTAAATAATGCTGTTGCATGATAATAATTTTTGAAATATTCACTGGTCTCCTCCCCTACTCCCCATTCAAGCGTTTGGCCATTACTTATTCACTTAGCTGATGCTGCATTGCTGAAATTCTATTTCTAACTGTTATTTTCCAATAGCCCAAGGCCAAGGCAGTCTGGACCCACCTACTACTTTCTTGGCTTTGTTCAGTCTCGTCATCACTCTAGCTTTCTGTCAGCTCTTCAAAGTGCTCTCCTATTGCCATATGTAACGTCTATTGGCATAACATGTCACACATTCTAGTGTAGCATGATGCATGAAAGGAAAGTAAGTTTAAACTATTCTCTCTGGTATAATGGGAAGATGTTTTCTCTTCAAATTTGGTATATGGAGGGAAAATATACAATTTCTACATGTTATTTGGTGTGGGTGTCAAACTCAACTACATGTAGAGCTTAAGATTTTTCAACCTGAGAAAGCTGATTTAAAAAAGAAAATTAAGTGGCCTGAGCTTCAAGTCCAGTGAATCATGTGTGATTATAAGTAAAGTTATAGGCTTAAGGCTGTTTACACATATAACTCTAAGATAAGATAACCATGTTGTAATAAAATGTGTCTCATAAGGGGACTCATAGCCCATTTGGGTCAGCTTTGAGAGAAAAAAATTTATAACACCTCTTAGAGAAGCACCTGACATGAAAATTTTATTGGCCAAAAAAATTCAAGGCAATTACAGATCCTAGGACTCAAATGAAAGGAAAGAGAGATAAGAATTAGAAAATTATCTCAATTAAAAACAAAATTATTAGTTTAATTGGTGGCTATGACCTAATAATCAATTTTTTAACTCATGTAAAGTTAGTGCTTTACTTATATGTAGAATTTATGATACATTATTCTTACTTGTCATTGTAACAAATGTTTACAATACATGCCATATTTTGAATACCTGCATCTACATATGAACATCTACTTTAGCATATATAATTTTTTAAAAATAATGATCTCTGCAAGAACATTGTTACCCACTTCCATGTAAACATGTGATATTAGAAAGCTTTTATCTGTATACAATTGTCATGACAAATGAGGAAAGTTTTATTGAAATACCCACTGATTATTTTTTGAGACTTTACACACATACTTTGACAGACACATGGACACACACATGCATACATATCCATACATGATATTAAATGAGCTAAAATAACTATAAAATATATCTTTATATATAAACATTTTCTAATCATCATAGGATAAAATGATATAAATCCCTGGTTACATAACCAAATAGAAAAGGAGAATGTGAGCCTATGCAACATAGCAAGACATTGTCTATAGTGAAAAAAAAAAATAGCTGGGCATGGTAGTGCATGTCTGTCATTCCAGTTACCCAGGAGGCTGAGGTGGAAGGATCGCTGGAGCCCAGGAAGTCAAGGTTGTAGTGAGCTGTGATTCCACCACTGCACTCCAGCCTGGGCAACAGAATGAAATCTTGTCTCTAAAATTGGAGTATGTAAAAGAATAAAGACTTCCCCTTCTCTTCTAGTAGAAAACTTGTGATCTCCTTAATAAAATAATTGAACATGTAATAAAATGTACATTTTTGTTTTATTTAATTTATTTATTTTTGAGACAAAATTTCGCTCGTTGCCTAGGTTGGAGCACAGTGGCGCCATCTGGCTTACTGCAACCCTTGTCTCCAGGGTTCAAGCAATTCTCCTGCCTTAGCTTCCCAAATAGGTGGGATTACAGGCACCTCCCAGCATGCCCAGCTAATTTTTTGTATTTTTAGTAGAGACGGGGTTTCATCATGTTGGCCTAGGTGGTTTCAAACTCCTGACCTCAGATGATCCACCCGCCTTGGCCTCCCAGAGTGCTGGGAGGACAGGCATGAGCCACCCCGCCTGGCCCATTTTTATGTTCTTAGTATTTTTTTCCCTAAAAAAATTATTCTTGAAGGTACTCTAGTAAAACAAGACACCCACGCAAACATCCACACACGTATATATTTAAATGAACTGAAAAAGATTACTTAGGCATTTTAAATTTAGAATTCTTTGCAGAATTAAGAACACTTAGGTTAAAAATATTAAGTAGTAATTACAAAATCAGATATAAAATATTTAGTTATGTTTAATAATTTACACCTGATTACACAGGCATGCAAGAGTACTAAGTGGAAATCCTGATGCCATCTTTAACCTTCTAAACTTCCATTTTCATTCAAACACTGAGTCCTAATTCTAACTTTCAACATATCTTTCCCCTCGTTTTAACCCATTGTCACAGCCAAGAGTATCTTCGTATGTATCAGGGAAATTATAGATTTTACATCTTCTGTGTTGTCACAAATGAGTTATAACTTTCTAAAACACAGACACTCAGGTTTAACTCAACCCATTCCAAAGTTCAAACTGTTCTGTAGTACCTTGCTACCTGACAACTTAACATGGAAAGGAAAGGCGGTTCTTCAAATTCTAACTTGCGTCTTTACTTCTCAGCTTATTAATCATCATTCCTCACCATATCTCAGTCATACAGCTCTGTTCTCCATTTCCCAATAATTTTATTTCTTTAGCTATTTCCAGATTTCTTGCCTATATTTTGGCTTTTGCTTAGTATCTCCATTAAAACTTGTGAAATTCTGCTAATCATCTAAGATATAAGTGAAATCTTTCTTGCTTTATAAAGTTTCATCTTTAAATCCTCTGTACTCCCATAGATAATTTCATACTGATATCAAAATATTTCCTTTACCTTGTATGCTAATGAATTATTTCTCAAATTTCTCTTTCCTCATTAGATTGTGTGTTTTATGAGGACATTGACTATTTGATTTATGTTGTATCCTTGGAGCCTATAACAGCACTTTAAACATTATATATATCTATATATGTATATACATACATATACATGTAATATATATATGCACATGCATATATATATGTAATTGATGAGTGTTTACTTATATAAATTTGGCTTTGGAAAAAATTGAGTGTCTAGCCATCAAAAGGCAGGCATAAAATGATGACATTTTATATTTTATATATATATATATATACACATATGCATTTGTGTGTGTGTGTGTGTGTGTGTGTGTGTGTGTGTTTAGTTCAAAGTAATTCCTTTGAAGTCACTTTTTAATAATTTTAAGAAGTGCTATAAAATGGGAATCATGGTCAACCTCTAGTATGACCATTGCTATTACAAATGTTCCTTCTGATTTCCCTTGGGAATGTTATTTTCCATGTAAATCTAAATGAATGCAATAAATAACAAGAGCATTGCTTTTCCCCCTTTGGTATTGGATCACAAATAAATCGAATCAATTCTCACCTAAAGTTAGCATTTGAAAAATGAACCAATAAATACAAGAGGATTCATTGCCATTCCATTGACCTTTTTGTTGCAGATGCATAAAAATCTCAAGGGCTAGCTTAAAGTTCAATTAATAAAGATTGCACATAATGTACAAGGTTATTTTGTTCTCCACATACTGAGTTTTTCAGTCTGTGGTAGAAACTAACTACTCAACCTGTGTGCAGGAACACTGGATATTTTATAGATGAGTGTCTCCTTATAGAAATTTAGCTTTGGAAAAAAATGATGTGTGGCCATCAAAAGGCAGGCATAAAATAATGACATCTTATATTTCAAATACACTAATAAATTTATTACTACAGGCAAGGAGCAGAAAGTCCAAAGTAAATTTTATATACAAGAGTGCATAAATATTAAAGAACCTTGTGATTTTCTTACCTTTTATCATTTTCATATGATTTTAAAGGAGACACTCCAAGTATGAGGTCTATGAATGGAAACATTGGCAACTATTTTTTCTGAAGTGTTAATGAGATACTGTTTCTGACCCTTTAAAAAGAAATACCAAAGGTGAGGTATAAAAGGAGGAAAACAGAAATAATCATAATAGCATGTACAGTTTTAGCTTAAAAAGGATGAAATTATCTTTCTGTTATAAAACCAAGTCACACATTCCATATGTGCATGAAGCTAAAATAGTAAGAGTGTTGTGAGGTACAAAGAAATGAACTGGCTCCTCTATTCTCCCAAATTTTTGTGAGTCATCTTTAGTGATTTGCTTCCCAGAATAAGTCCAGAGAAAATTGTGATCTTTATACAGATTTTCACATCCTATGGTAAAATCTGAGACTCCTATTTACTCATTTGTTTGACATATATTAAGTACTAACATAAGGCTCTGATAAAGTGATAGAGAAGGCGCAGATTAATCCTCCGAGGACTTTACAGTACTTGAGGAGACAGATGCAAAAGAAAAATAGGTATATTGTGGTAAGGACTGTGATAGAAACATGCACAAAATTTTATGAGAGCACAAAGCAGGTGTATACAATGGTATCTCAGGGAAAAGTTACAATAAAAGACTATGCCATGCCTTATCTAAATCCTCTGGATTTCAACGCACATTTGAAATTTCCTAAGATTTCCTTGTAGATATTATGAAGATATATGGGCTGAATAGCTAAGTAGTTTGTTGAGTCTGTAGTTGATAGCTCTTTCCTACCAAACAGTATTGGTTAATGGCTCACTGTAAAACTGCTGAAGGACTCTGGGCTTGTATTATTCTTAAAGTAATTTTTAATGAACTTTTGGTGACACATAAGACATATTGAATACATTTGGAAATGACTCTAGCTGGGAGTTCTGGCTACTATGTTATGTAATTTTCAAGAGCTTCACGGGCTAGAACAGTCGGTTGAAACTGAAAATAGAATTTAATGGTAAAAATATAGAGTTAAATTTAAAAGTCCACTAGGGCAGTAGAGTGATAGAGGGAGCTGACTATAGTCTTTTGGTTGAAAAGCATCTAGTGTTCTAGCTAAATGAAAGAATCGTGAGTGATTAAAGAAATGTTGCCTGGGACATTAGTTGAATCTTAAATGATAACACAAACTATATTTGAGTGTGGGGGGATGAGGCAACAGCTTGACTTTCTCCAAAATCAACAATATTGAGAATCAGAGGAGGGTGATCTGGAAGTTATCTGTTTTGGAAAACATACTTTATAAAAAGTAGTTGACAAAATTGGAGGTGTTTAGAAAAAGAGAAGATCTAAAAAGCAACTAAAGTAACTATTCATTCCATCCATTTATTCAATCTGCAAGTCTTATTTTTTTCTCAGTTTTCTTTTTTTTAAGTGTCACTATGTCAGACACATGCTGGAAATAGGCAATAACTTAGACAAATAGCCTTCCCCTAGGATCCTCTACTTCAAGTGCAGAGTTCTTAACCTGGGGCCTATTGGTAGGGATGGTAGCAGGGGCACAGTATTTTGAAGATCTATGTTCCTCTGGAAATTGTATGCTTATTTCTTTGTATCTTTGCCTTTTTATATGAAGGTGACTTTCTTAAAATAAATGGTAATTTAAAAATATTTAAGAAGGATTTGTCTAGAGGAAAAGTCATGTATATTCACAGACACATAATGATAAAATACAAAATTAGAATACGTTATGTGGGATACTATACTTGGGAGGAAATATGAGCCTCATTTTTTATTATTCCATAGGGAAGACAGAGAGCTGTATCTAACTACGGCTCATAGAGTAAGAAATTGAACTGTTCTATATCAAAGATTTTATGTTATTATTTGTTTTTGTAATGTTCAGTGAAAGTTATTGATTAAGAGTTTTCACCTTCTTTTCACCTTATCTACAGCACCAGTATGCTAAAAGATGCCTTGAACTATAATCTTTCCCTTATACATTGTACTCATGAATTCATTCACTCATACAGCAATACAAAGTTTTTTATTATTTTCTATGCAGTGTTTTTCAGGTAAATATTTAACAAGCCCTGACTTGTTTGCTAATTTCCATGTGTAAATATTCTCAGTGAGGCCAATTCTATGCTATTAATTTATGTCACAAAAAGCAGTATTGGAAGAGAGCACACAACCCACTCTTCTGAGATTGGGGAGCTTACTCTAGCACATAGCTGCTTCTGTGATTCCCACACTACATTAGGTGCCAGGGTTATAAAGATGACTAAAACTGTTCCTTTTCTCAAGGAAATCCCTTCTAGTGAGAAGAGTTATGCTTTTGGCTATTCTATTATTATCTTCTTTGAATTAAATATTCCCTTACTATGCGTAGCTTAGATGCTGACCTGTGTCTTCTAATTCGGTGCTTTGACTTTGGATTCCTTGGGGAAATTTTGGATGGTCTGGGAAAATGACTTATCTCTATGAGCCTCACTTTCTTTATCCCTTATAAGAAGGAGGTAATTTATTCTATGAATCTTGATTAAGTGCCTACTATGGGCTGGATGCTCTAACATCAGAGAAATGCAGTGAACAGATGAAATAAAAATTCCTCTCCTCATTGAGCTTATGTTTTAGAACTAAGAGTTGAAAAAACAAGAAACAAATAAAAGCCATATTGTGCTAGATCATTTTGAGCTCCAGAGAAAAAAAATACAGGAGAAAAGGGGGCTGGGGTAGAGTGGAGTTGCAATTTTCAATAGAGTAAGCAGGGGCCTTGGAAAGGTAAATTTTAAGTAAAGATCTGAAAGAACCAGAGAGAGACACACACACAGAAGGAGAGAGAGAGAGAGAGAGAGAGAGAGAGAGAGAGAGATATGGGTGCCTTACACTAGACAGAGGGTTGGCAAGCACAAAGTGGCTGAGAGAAGACTGTGCCTGGATTTCTACAGGACCTGTGAGGGGACCAGATCAGTGAGAGTGGAATTAAAGAAGTGAAAACTGTCGATGAGTTTAGAGAGATTAAGGGAATGGTGGGACAAATTAGGTAAATTCTTATAAGCCTATGTAAGAACCCCAGCTTTTAATCAGTGGGGTAAGAAGTCACAGAAGCATAGAAACAGAGGAGTAATATGATCTGATTTATATTTTAAAATAACCACTCTGCTATGTTGAATGCAGTCCACAGGGGAGCCAGTAAGCTAGTACAATAATTGAGATGAGGGATCCTAGGGGCTTGGATTAGAATGGTTGAGGTGAGAAGTAGCAAGATTCTGGAAAACCTGAAGGCAGAACAATCTAGATTTGACAGATGGATTGATGGTCTGAGAGAAAGGATTCAACAAAGCATCCAAGTCTCTTAGCATCTGCAACTGAATGTAGTTGCCATTTACCAAGCATATCTGCTTTAAGAGTGATGGTAAGACTTTCAATTTTATATGTAATAAATGTGAGATATATATCAGACTTCCAGGTAGGGACATTGTATAGGTAGTTGGACATATGATTCACAAGTTTGTAGCAGAAATCCCAGCTAGATAGATTTTATGAGTCATCATATTATAGATAATATCAGGAAAAACATAAAGTGCCGGACATTATTCTATGTACTTTACAGACATTAAATCATGTAACGTGACAATAGTTCTATGACATAAGTACTGCTATAATCCCTATTTTTACCGATGAGGTAAGAGATAGGTAGACATAGAAAAATAGAGATAGATGACTAGCCCATGGTTACACATCTAACAAACTAGTTGAGCTGCAAGTCAAAGCTAGACAGCCTGGAGCAAAGGTATGTACTCTTAGCCATAATGCTCAACATGAAATTTGATGAAATCACCAATGGAATTACTGCAAAAGGCTGGGGCAGGCCAACATTCAGAAATTGTAAGGATGAGAAGAACCAGAAAAGTAGACCACAGAAAAATTGCCTGTGATGTACAGAGAAAACCAGAAATGTACAGCATACTAAAAGAAAAGTGAAGAGTGGGTTTGAACTTCTAAAAAGATACCAACTTTGTCAAATACTGCTGATAATTCAAATAAATGAGGACTGAGGCTTTGTCTGAATTCATTCACGTAGCAGTTGCTGGTATGTTAGATGGGAAAAGCTTTGGTAAAGTTGGGGCAAGCCTAGTTGGATGTATTCAAGTGAAAGTTGAGGAAAGAAGTCAATCAGGCAATGTAGTCATCTCTTTAGAGGAGTCTTCTGAAAAGAGAATCTGCAAAATGATATGTGAACTGGAAGGAAATGAGATAATAATAAACAATTGTTGCAAGTATTAAATGAGAAATGAGATTTGCAATGTTTAGAGCTGGGTCTAAACGTAGGAGAGGCTTGTTAAAGGTGAGTGGTCATTCACATTATTTTATGACATTATAGCTCATTAGTGCTTATTCTGTGTATATAGACATGTGGGTGAAGGGTTAATAGACAGATGATTGACATTTAAACTAGTGAGTAAATAAGAATTTACCATATATCCCAAAGAGGACATAGGTGTTCCAGGCAAAGACAACAGCCTGAGTAGAAGCATGAGGTGAGAAAAGACACAGATTGTTATTAAAATTGTCCTACACTTTGGGTACAGTGTACATTGCTTAGGAGATGGGTGCACAAAAATCTCAGAAATCACCACCAAAGAATTTATTCATGTCACCAAACACCACTTGTTTCCCAAAAACCTATTGAAATAACAACAGCAGCAACAACGGCAACACAAAACTTGTCTTCCTAGAACACAGGTTTGCATTAGAAAAAAAAAATGAAGAAAAAAATACTATAGTTCCCTCTTGCCTAAAACGGTTCCCCAGAATAGCTTCCCTATTCAGGTATGTTTTGGGAAGTGCTGAGTTAAGCAATAGAAAAAGCTATTTCTTTACTAAAAACTTTTTCAGAACTTTTTGAGTACGGTAGTTCATACTTATCGATGAGAGATACATTCGAAGACCCCCAGAGGATGCCTGAAACCACTGATAGTACCAATGCAATATATACTATGCATGAATTACTTTTTCCTTCTTCATAATTTCATGGATAGCAGAGTCATTGTCATCATAGATTGCACCCTCAGCATACGATTTTTAAAATTTCCTTATTTAGTACTGAAGTTTCACTTTTTCGTTAAAGAAAGTGCTTTATCTATTCTCTCTGCCATATCTGAATTGCCAGCATCATTGTGCTTTGGGGTCATTATTAAGTAAAAGAACAGTTACTTGAACAAAGCCCTGAGATACTGTGAGAACTATGAGATACTGTGACAGGTTAGTTCTGATAACCAAGCCGCTACAAAATGACTAACACAGCGCGAATATGCTAGACAAAGGGATGGCATGAGATTTTGTCATGCTACTCAGAACAGCACACAATTTAAAACCTGTGAGTTGTTTATTTCTGAAATTTTGCATTTAATCTTTTAAGACCACTGGGGACTACAGGTAACTGAAACCACAAATAAGGGAGGGGTATTGCATATGATATGAAGCATTTCAAAACTTGTTTGATTCTGGAATCTTTCACAGAGCAGTATCAAATTTGGAGAAATACTGACTTAGATTAAAAAGTGACATATACAATTCTAGCCTCATTATTTTCAGCAAAATTTTCATATCCTTGGCTCGCAGTGTACAAAACTAGGGCTCAGTAGTCATACAAATGTGGATTTCATTTTTGACTTTGCTACTGTATAACCTGAGGGAATTTTTCAACTCCTCTGTCCCCTAATTTATTCATTTGTAAACATTGTAACAGTAATATATACCTTCCTGTGAAGGACTATTACACAGATGAAGGTAGCATGTGTAAGGTTCTTGGCCATATTTAAAAAGTTCATTTTTTTTGTATGTATGTGGATCCATATTCATGCAATAACTTTGAAGCCATTTTTATGCCTGGAAAAGTGATGATTATATGCACATAAGTAATATGGGCATGGAGAAATGCATATTTCAATTCTAATTTTTGTTGCAGGGATATTTTCTGTTAAATATTCTACTTCTTAATACAATTTAATTTATTAACTCTTCAGTGAAATTTCTTAACATACATTGATATATATATTAGCCAAGATTAGTATATCCCTTCCTCTTGTCTAAAATGCTCCAGTCAATGCCCATATTTCTAGAGGATACTCTCAATCATAGTATCTATATCCTGTTATTCAGGTAGAGATGCCCAAACCACATCAAACTGCATTAGTCACAGGGGAAAGATAAATGAAAGTGCAGAATTATCAAGAGAAGGTTGTTTCAACAGAGTCATGATCAAAATAAGAGAATCCTATGAAAGAAATGACTTTGCCAATTCATCCACCAATTAAGTAAATATTTTGTAGATACCTTTAATGTGTCAAGAACTATGCAAGGTACTGGGGATATGATGCTTAGCTAAACAGATATCATCTCTGATTTTATGTGGGGACATACAAGCCTTATAAGAGGATAGATATTAATCACAAAACCTCATAAGTGAATGAGAAATAACTGATATAGTGCCTTCAAAGGAATGAATAGAGGCTGGGTATGGTGGCTCATGCCTGTAATTCCAGTACTTTGGGAGACCAAGGCAGGAGGATTGCTTGAACCCAGGACTTTGAGACCAGCCTGGGAAACATAACAAGGCTCCGTCTCTACATTTTTTTTCTTTTTCTTTCTTTCTTTATTTTTTTTTTTTTTTTTTTTGAGGAACAAAGCACAATTTCCTTATTTATTTATTTATTTATTTACTTACTTATAATAGCTATATTGAGATACAATTCACATACTATAAAGTTCACTCTTTTAAAGTATGCAATTCTGGGATTTTTAGTACTTTCATAGAGTTGTGCATCCATCTCTACTATCTAATTCCAGAATACGTTCATCACCCCAACAAGAAACCCCCATACCCAGAGCAGTCACTCCCCTCTACATTTTCTTTTAGTTAGCCAGGAATGGTGGAGGTAGGAGGATTGTTTTAGCCCAGGAGGTTGAGCTATGGTTATGCCACTGCATTCCAGTCTGGGAGAAAGAGCAAGACCCTGTTTCCAAAAAAAAAAAAAAGGAAAAGAATGTCATGAAATGTTGTAAACAAAAATGAAGGAATTTGACCTCGCGTCTCCTGAATATGGGATGAGAGCTGAAAGATAAGTATAAGTTACTTAGGAGGAAGAATAGGGCTAGAATACTCCAGAAAGAGGAAATGGCACATTTAAAGACTCAATTGTCAGTTGTAACAGGACACATTCGTGTGTGAATGAAGAACCCAGGTGAGGTTGGAGCACGGAGAGCTGGAAGTGTATTTGACAATTCTAGAAATGTCAGCAAAAATCAGATGATGCAGATTCGTATAGTCTGTAGTAAAGAATCTGATATTAATCTTAGCAGTTATGGGAAGCCATTAGAATGTTGTATTTAGAAAATATATTTTAAACATTCATTTTTTAAATATTTTTGCTATGAATATATATATATATCAGAAAACAAAATATAAATTTTTCTTTATTTTTGAATTTCGCACAAATATATCATAGAATATCATTCTTCAGTTGATTGGTGCACTCAGCATTATGTTTCAGAGATAGTCCCATAAAGATGTATACAGATCTAGTTCATTCATTTTACCTGCTGTTCAGTTCTATATTATAAAAATATTGGAAATTTTAATTGATTACAAGGTTTTTCTCTAATTGATTAATTTGGCAAACATGTCAATCAATTTTCTACTGTTAAAATATTGTCCATTTGGGATACACCCTATTTGGTCATAGTATATTATTTTTTATTGTGCTATTGGTTGTAATTTGACAATATTTTATCAAATATCATTTTTGTATCCATGTTTATTGTAGTATACTTAAATTTGAATTTCTCAAACTGTCCTGATCTAATCAAGTTTCAAAGTTATGGTCACATTATAAAATTAGTACGGAAACTTTGTTTCTGAGAATATTTTCTCACTCAAAAATCCTTAAAGATTCAATAAAACTTGTTTGTCAAACCATCTGGACTTGGCAAAGCCTCTCCCCATCAACTTCAGACCACATAACATACAGGTATTAGGAGTTCCAAAAAAGTGTGGGAAGACAAAAATGTTTAAATAAATGAATGTTTAAAATTTTTCAAATATGATGAAAGCTATAAATCTAAGGAACCAAGAAGTTCAATAAACTCCAAGCACAAGCAACATTTGGAAACTATATCACAACATATTATATTAAAATTGCTTTAAAAATGAAATATAAACATTTTAAAGCAGCCAAAGAAGAAGACATATCATGTAATATAGGAAATAAAGATAAGAATGACAGTATATTTCTCATCAGAAACAATGGAAGCCAAACAACAGCAGGGAAACATCGTTAAACTACTAAAAAACAGAATTATACAGCCAGTGAAAATATCTTTGAAAAATAAAGACAAAATGAAGAATTTCTCAGACTCATGCAAGAGCTAAAAGACATTAGCAGGTCTTTATTACCAGATATGTTAAAGGAAGTTCTTCAGAAGAAAATGATCCTTGTGGAAACATGGATCTACACCAAGGAGTGATAAGCACTGGAAATGGTAAATATGTGGTTAAAAGCAGAAAAAGCATTTTTCTGTCTATCAGAAACTTACTGTTTAGAGCAAAACCAAAAACTATACTGTGGGGTTTACAACTTCTACATAACATATGTAGAGGTAAAATGCATGACAATAGCACAAACATTTGTGGGAGTGGCCAGGCATGGTGGCTTACACCCGTAATTCCAGCACTTTGAGAGGCTGAGGCGGGTGGATCATGAGGTCAAGAGATTGAGACCATCCTGGCCAACATGGTGAAACCCAATCTCTACTAAAGGTACAAAAATTATCTGGGCATTGTGGCGTGTACCTGTAGTCCCAGCTACCCAGGAGGCTGAGGCAGGAGAATTGCTCGAACCAGGAAGCAGAGGTTTCAGTGAGCCAAGATCACACCACTACACTGCAGCCTGGTGACAGAGTGAAACTCTGTCTAAAAAACAATGTGTGGAAAATATAAACCTACTATTTCAGTGTTCTGATACCAAATGTAGAGTGCTGTGTTACTTGGAGGTAGACTATGATAAGTTGAAAATATACACTACAAATCTGAAAGCAAAAACAAATAATTTTAGTTAATAAGCCAATAGAGATTACAGAGATAAAGAAAATACTCAAATAACCCAAAATAAGGCAACTCTTGAACTTTCCTTTTTGGCTCTGTAAGAGTGTCATTTTACTTTATCTAAAAACCAGGTCTAGATTTTTAAAAACAAGTATAACAGGAAGTAAAAAGCTAAGAACTGGTCTTCACCCACATGCATAATGTTTGTCTCCTTGCTGATCCCCATGTGTTGAGATGGCATGTGTCCCACTGACTATATAGGAGGCACAGGTGCTAACCCAAAATTGGCAGGCTGCACACTCCTGAATTGCAGGAAACCTATTCTCTGTGACAGCACGGTCCTGCTGTCATCCTGTGCCTTTTAATACCTTAGTGCAGACAGTATGTTCCTTTAGTGTGAGGACAAAAAAGAGAGGCCAAGCAGTGGAAAATGTTAACTAACTGAGAAAATCACACGTTCATGGTAGATAATGAGTTCTTAGTTAAGATTAAGAATTCCAAACAAAGGCAAGAACTCTGTGGTCAAAATCACGTTTTTGATATGAAGAAAAAAATAAACTTGTGTTTCTATTTCATATTGATTATAAAATTAAAGTCAAATATATTCCTGATTATGAAAGGGAAAATCATATAGCCAATGGAAGAAAATATATGGGAATATCTTTGTGACTTTAAGAAGGAAAATATAGGAGAATCTATTTGTGGCTTTAGGATGGGGAAATATTTTTTAAACATTACACATAGTACAATTTAAAGACAAAAATGAGTTGATTCACTGTATCAAAATTAAGCATTTCTGGTAAAAGACAAAGCTAATGAATAGTGGACAAACTGAAGGAAAATAATTGCTAGATGTAAAGCTGAAAACCAATTGATAAGCAGAAAAAATAAACCAAAGCTTTGAATCAAAAATTAAAAGGAAGGAAGACTGCATACCTAGCAAATATGTAGAGATAAATGCAAATGGAAAGAACACTGCATGTCAAATTTCAAAACGGGAAATTTGAAAACACAAAGTGTTGGCAATAAAGTGTGTAGACAGGTACATTTGTGTGGTCTGGAGAAGCATTTGGTCATGTTACGTGAATATGTGAAGCCTGTGATTCAGAGTACTATATGCCTTGATTTATCCAGACTCTGGTTCATGATATTGTCATATCATAATTATTAATAATACCCTCTTCCATTCTCAAAATTAGTTCAGTGTAGTTGATAAATTATACAATTGCCCTATTGATGACTCAGTAATTTTACATCTAATTTTCACAGAGAAACTTTCATATGGGCCCACTAGAGGACATTTACCAGTAAACATAGCAATGCTGTTTGTGTGAGTTGGAAAGCTGGGTAACTACTTCTGGAGGAATGACTAAATAATACTTGAGGGGTGCAAGGCATGAAATACTGTAAAGCAGTTAGAAATAATAGAGGACATTGTGGAGATAAAATTAATTTATGACTATGCTGAAAAACTCTATATTTCCAGGGCATTTGAGTGTTTGCATTTGACTCTTGGCCAAGATAAGGGAAGTTGAATTTATGATGTGCTGAGAACGTTCAGGGTGATTTTTTTTCCCTGATGATTGCAACTAGTCCACTGGGGTTTGACAAACCTCGCTTGTTTATTTGGCCAAAAAAACAAAGAAAGACTTCCCAGGCAACTTATATTTTGCCATAATTTGAATGTGTCCTCTAAAAATGTTGAAATCCTAAACCTCAAGGTAATGGTATTAGAAGGTGGAGCCTTAGAAAGGTGATCAGATAGTGAGTGCTCTATGCTTAGGAATATCATCAGTGCCTTTATAAAAGAGACCACAAAGAGCTAGCTAACCCCTTCCTCGATGTAAGTACGCAGCTAGAAGCTGCCATCTATGAGACATCAACTCTGCTGGTGTCTTGATCTTGAAATTCTTAGCCTCCTGAAGCATAAAAAATACATTCTTATTGTTTATATCCAAATCTTTTATGTTATTTGTTGCAGCAGCCCAAGGAACTACAACATCCTTTGAGCTACTCCAGAAATGGTGTCTTGTACATGGCATATCTTTGGAACCTCTAATGTTTGTCTGTACTCTTTTTCTTTTCCTGTACTGTATTTTTTTTAATTTAAATAAAAGCCTTATACGAGTATGCTCTGTGGAGTCTGGTAAGTACTTTCAAATAGCCAAACTGGGAAATACATATGTTTATCAATGTGGATAGATACTATTCAGTAAAACAAGAAACTGAACAAAATAACACTCATGACACTTTATGCACCATAATATCCTTTATATAAAATAATTAAGTAATAGACATACACAAAACACGGTGTATGTGTGTATATATATATAAAATATTAAACAAGGGATGTGTATCAAACATTAGAGTAAATGTCTATGGCAAGTGGAGAGATATAAATGAGAATGAGTAATAAGAGCTTTATAGGGACTAAAGACCATTGTGTGCTGAGTAATGCAACTCTCAGTATCAAAGGCCTCAGAATAATTTCTATAGCTTACAGGTCAAGATCTTGTCCACAGGATTTATAAGTTTTATGGCTCCTGTACAGCTAGTCACCTTAGTCCAGTTTCTACTGTTACAACATGGGACATGTTTGCTGTGTTGCTAATTTGCTGATAACTGAGTATTTCAGCAGTCAGTCACAAATGTGTGTGTGTGATAAAATTAACTTGGCATTCAGAAAAACTATTAGTCAACTTTAAGGTAAATCATTTAGGCTCTAGCTTTGATAGATTTAGAGATAAACCTGGGACATTTAGACATATATTTGTAATTGACAAAAAAAAATGATTTGGGACAAAATTGAAAACTAAATTTTTTTTGTTTTAGGTTTTTACTCCAAAATGCTTTCTTTTTAGAGTGCTTTCTATAGCTTAACAAAATACATAACACTTATGAAATGTGCCAGATGGTCTTTCAAGGAAACTTAAGGTCTTCTTCTCTTTGACAGAATTCTTTGGAGAATCAATCCAAAATTATTTTAGTTGTTAAAGGGAAATAAAGAGATATGATCTTCTAGACAGTCTGAATTTTAGTGTTATAAATCACTTTAGTCTCTCTCTCTCTCTTTTAATTTTCAAGATTGCTAAGTGCCTTCTTGTTAAAATAGTCCATTGTTATGGCTAGAATTAAGAGCCCCAAATCTCCGCTAAATATCTATTCAGTTGGCAAGTACATTCTGAAAGGTTAAGACCTAACTCAGGGAGTTATCATATAATGACATGTGAGAAGGAATGTTTTCTCAAATTATTAATGCTCACCTTTGCTATGCTTGACACATTATTATGCTAAAAGAGGGTGAATTTTTTCTTTATTTATTTTTAATTTGGAGCATCTGGAAGTCAGAGTTCAGATCAATAAATGGTAACTCAAGAAAAGCAGAGTTTAGTTCAGTATGAGGAACTGTACTTGAAAATGGAATGGAAATCTGAGAAGAGGGTGTGTTGCCAGCTGCGGGAGGAGTTTAAGTGGAACTCTTGTAGCCACTCAAGAAAGATGCAATAGAGTGGCTAGAACATTGGATGGAAGGTAGAACTAGATGACCTGTGATCAACAATATCATTCTACGCTATGTTCAATAATAACTTGTAAGTCAATGAATCCAGAGAACAGAATAGAATAATTAAATGGTCAGCAGTCCCTTTTATATTATCTGCTACTCATAAATGTTCTTTGTTTTGCAACTCCAAAATTTTGGCCTATGCTGGTTAATTACTACCCAAGACTATTTATGAGAAAGACAGAGTCCTCGTCTGAACTTACACATTCTAAAATATTAACAATATATGTGACTTGCCTCTTCATTCATTTATTCAAGGTTTTTAAGTGTCCATTTTGTTTTAGACACTAGTGACTCAGTGTTGATAAGAAAACACAAAGTTCCTACTCTTAGAAAACTGAATTCTGGTGAGAAAATACAGGTCACCAACATATCAAAGAATAAGGAAATGGAAAATGTCCAGTGTGTGCTAGTGAGAAGAATGGGCTATAGGGAGACAAAAGTAAAACAGAGAACCCAGTTAAAAAGCTACTGTCGTTTTCCAGCTAAAATGATTTTTGGAAGAATTCTCATTTCTAACGCTATGGTAAGCAAAGTAACAACAAAATATATCCCTTCTCATTAATGTAAGCAAGAACGTAAAGTATCTAGAAACAAATAAACTAATAAATAAGTAGGTAAACACAATACAGAAAGCCCTGTCAGAGAAAATGATAAAAATTTATAAAAGATATTAAAGAAATCACCAATAAGTTAGAGTTGGAGAAGTATAACATGTTTTTCAGTGGAAAGGCTGAATATATTAAAGATGCAATTTCTCCAAAAAATAGTAGATAAGTTCAATGTAATTGTTTAAAGATTAGAGTTTTTAAAGAAAATTGAAAACTAATTTTAAAATGTATATAGAAAAATAAAGGAGCAATATTAGCCAAGATTCTATACAAGTATCAGATGAAGAAATTTGCTACATGAAACATCAAAGGCATATTATAAAGCTATTGTTACATAATTCAGACAATGTAGTATTTAGAATAGGCAAATATCCAATGGCAGAAATAGTTTTGCAATAGACCCACACATGTATGGAATCTCAATTTCTTATACTGCTGGTCACCAGGAAAGAGTATATACTATTTAAGGTGCTGAGATCTGGAAAAAAAAACGAAAGTATATCTCTACATGTGTCATTTTCAAAACTTGTTTTAAGAAGTATTAAATATGTAAACATGAAAGGCAAACTTTAAAGACTTTAGAAAAAAATATAAGAAAATTGTGCTTCAAGGATTGATAAGTTTCTCCTAAAGAATAATAAAGAAAATCCAAACTCAAAAGGAAAATGTTAATAAATTTACTTAAAATAAATATTTTATTAACTGACTATGCCATAAAAAGAATAAAAAGACAAGACCTGAACTGGAATAAGATATTTAAAAAAGTGGACTAAACAAATGACCACAGTGTAAGGATACAGAATTTCTCCATAATTACAAAGAATAAAAAAATTATGCTTAAATGAGCAAACATACATTTCAGAGGAGAGGGAACATAAATAGCCATTAACTAGAAGAAAAGATGCTCAGTTGCATTAGTAACCAGGAAAGCAAAAATTTTTAATAACAAAGAGATGCCTCCTTACACTCTACAGATGGACAAAAATTAAAAGTCAGAAATAATAATGAGTATTGGTGAGGGAATGGAGAACTTGTAACGTTCATCCATTGTTAATGGGAGTGTAAAAATCTCAACTTTCTTATTCTACTCTAGAGATGTACTTTGTAGAACCTCTAGCACATTATTTACAGTAGACCATTACCAGAATGCTTGCAGTAGCATTGTTTTTAATCCAGAAGGACAACAATGAAACATGAAAAAAAACGCTACCACCACCACCTTGGAAGCCATCCAGATATTTACCCATATTAGAATATATTGTAAAATATTAAGACAATTGCCTACTGCACAGCCATAAAAACAAATGAAATACAAATAGACACATCAACATAGGTGACTCTCACAATGAAGATGTGGAGAGACAGATATAAATTGCAGAAAAATATGTGCCATACTACTTTATTTAGAAAAGTTCAAAGACAAAACTAAAAAATATATTATCCAAGAGATGTGTGTGTGTCTGTGTGTGTATGAAAGAATACTTTTTAAAAAGTAAGAAAGAACATGTGAACCTTTGCAAGAAATGGAGGCAATTTAATCAGCATTTAAGGGGCCTCAGAAGTATTGATATGGTTTAATTTCTGATGTTGGATATTCATTGAAAATATTCCTTAAACTTTACATATACATTTCATGTTTCTTTCATAAAATATTTTAGAGATATTTTAACTAGTAAAAATAAATCCTAGTTTGAATAGGATTTTAGCAATGGAGATGGAGAGAATAAACAGACTCTATACAATTTTGTTGTTATTACTGACAAGATTTTATGATGAATTGCATATACAAAATGAATGAAAACTTGATATTACAAATGAATCTCAGGATTTTGTTTTCTGAAAAAACAGAGTACATGTTGTTGCTAATTCTTCAAATAAGAAATATGTTTACCAATGAAATAAGTTCTAATCAAGACTTGCCATTTTTTGACATGTATAATAGACATATCCAAGAACATGTTAAGTTGACAGATATATGAGTTTTGAGATAAGAAGATATACCAAGGCTGGTGATACAAATTTAGGCATAAATGGTATATAGATGGCATCCATTTTAAACCAGGGAACTGAATATGGCCACTTTAGGAAAGACTGTGGATTGAAAGGGAAGAGGGTGCATAGTCAAGACATGATTCTTCAAGTATTGAAGTTTGAACAAATGAGTTATTTCCATTTTAATCATCATTGGAATAATTAAGTATCTTATTTTTTATCATAATGTTCCCAATATTGTGTTTTATTTGTAATAATTTACTTCAAATTCAGTTTTAAAATAGGCAGAGTATATTTACATTTAATAAGTAGGCAAATACATTTTCGTGGTTTGTTTTTGCTTAACTTCAGTTCTTTCTTCTTTCACTAAATTGCCTAAGGCATGAAAAATGTACCTTAAAATTTCATTTTATTGATCTCTTCACTCCCCTTATGTAAAGTCTACTAAAATAAGTCCTAGATTCTACGTATTAAAGAAGTTATTCATAGCTACATTTTTATATCCTCTTACAAATAACCATTTAGAAAAATTATTATGTCATTCTTTCTGGCTTTTTTTAAAGAAACACAATTAAGCTTTATTTGTGAGAATTGCTGAGAAATAGATCACAGAAACCAGCAAAAACAAAATGTTGAATATTGCTTTGATAGATATTTTATTCATCATGATTTGTTCAAATATAATTCTTTAAAAAGTGCAAAGCCACAAATATATATGAATTTGTATTTCTTTTGATATTTAATGTACTGAGTTGATTCTCCTTCTTCAAGTACAAAGCATTAACATTGTCAGATACATTGCTGTAAAGGCAAAGGCATTCTTTTTGGTGAGAATCATTATTGTTTCTTCATTTTTTCAAAGCTGATTCATTTTTATTTTCCACTAATAAACTTTTATTTCCTTAGAGTTTATTAAATTTAGCAGGTAGTTTTTCCTAAGCTATTCAAATACATCATTGCCTTCCCAATGGACTTTGATAGCTAGTATTGTAGTACAGTTCTTAATGTTTTTACCAAAGTATTAAAAAAAATGAAAGTTTCCAGTTCTGATTATTTTGCTTTTTCTGATGGAGACGATATTTTTTACACTAGAAATATATTGTAGAATAATAGGATTTGTATCCTAAATGTCCTCAGAAACATTTTGTCTCTGTGCATTAGAAGACAAACTGGTGATGCTAATATCTGGAAGATTAATAAAATAATATTCCATTAAAAATGGTAGATTCATCTCATGCATTTACTTTCTTGCCTTTCAAGAACCTTACCAAAATAAGTGTTAAGGAATAACATGTCTTTAAATACTCAAGGAGAATGAGAAACAGAAAGGAATATCGGCAGCTGAAAGATTTCAATAATTTCAGCAGGAATCAGAAAGCAAATAAAAGAATAATAACTGACTTCACTTCAAGAGTAGTAACTGACTTCAGATGTCACCTAAATACCAAGAGACAGGGAAAGTGATAAGAAACTAGTCAATATAGCTGTGGTGTCATGGATAAGCTCAGTATTTGAAGGCACTGAGTGTTGTGGAAATTTAAAGTTGTTAAAAATGGAAGGTTGGTCGAAAGAACGTATATGGATCTGGTGTTTTCTAGTCTCCCTTCCTCACCTTTAAAAACGTACAGGGAAAAAATCTTGAATATTTATTTTCAAGAGAAATTAAAGCATAGTGCCTCTGAACATGAGCACATATGAAGAACAGTGAAGAAATAAAGTGCAGGTCAAAGCTAAATACAGGAAGACAGCAAGGATCTGAAAATGAAATGGTGGAACTCTTTGACCCCAAAACTCTAGCCACTGGATAATAATTTAGATAAGAAGATTAAGGAGTCTTCTTTTCAGCAACAGAATGGTTGGTGGTAGGGGCAAGGAAAAGCAAGATCCTAAATATTGACATCTCTCAATGAAAAGGCCAACTCACCGATTAATCACTGTAAATGAAATATATCTAACAAATTCCATCTTATGCATAAAGAGCTTCAATTATGTTTGTTTGATCTTTGTTTAATTATGAATGCATAATTAACCATCATGAAAAATTTGGTTAAGACTCTAATATGAAAGAAAGAGATCAAAACAAGCAGACTGCAAGAAGGTTCATAAGAGAAACAGTATATTGAATATCTGAGCTATAAAAGAAGATTTATCTCTGAAACAAATGCAGAATTATATGAAGCCAGAGCAGGCAGAAAGCAAGGAAAAGCTCATGGAAATATAACCAAAACTAAAATTCCAATAGAAAGTTTGAAAAACACAGCTGAGGAAATCTCCCAGAATGTAGAAAAATTGAAAGGGAAAAAAGTTATAATGAGGAAAAAATTAAAACAATTAGGATCAATTCTGAAGGTCCAACATCTCATTCATATGCATCTCAGATATATAACACAGAGGAAACTGGTTTAAAATTATTTTTTTAAACTATAATAAAATAACTAAGGTCATGATTGCAGGTGCTCACTGAATACCTGAGACAGTAACATTATAAAGACACTCTTTCAGTGTGCGTCACCTTGAAATTTCAGAACCCTAGGGATAAAAATAAATAATGGAGACTACAAAGTTGATGTGGAGGCAGATTACATAAAAAGGAACGACAAAAGAAATATTTCAAAATTCTTAACCAAAAGCACTGGCTATTAAGAGACTATAAAATCTAAGGGAATATGATTGTCAACAGAGGATTCTGCATCCAACTACATTATTAGTTGAGTGTGAGGTGAGAATGAGGATAGATTTAAGTTGATAGCATGTAAATAAAGACTCCAAAGTGGATTTTCATGTGTTCTTTCAGACGTTATTGTAGGATGTGCTCCAAAAAAGCAAGAGAGAAAACCCAGAAAGGTAACTCAGGAAACAATAATGCAGCCAACAAAGAGCTATAGGGCATCTACAGAATGATCACTCTTTGCTGAGATTACAGAACAATTAATCCAGATGGAAAAGGGTAGAGAGCTCCAAGGTAAGAAGGTAGAGAGCTTACAAGGTAAGAAGAGAGGGAAGAAGCTGATAGATTACCAGATAATTTTGAATTTTTAAAAATTACATTAAAAGACTTTTGATAGGTTGGATAAACTATGAAAAAAATAGGAACAGTTACATAGAAAACCATGCACATTTATAAAGAAAAGGAAATGATTAACTCCAAGAACAATACAAAGTTGTATAAGAAAGGATAGTAGAGAATTTAGATAAAAAATGAGTACCCACACAATCACAATAATATAAAAACGGACTGAAGTTTCTAATATTCTTAGTTTATGAGGTTGGGTAAAAGGGATGTGTATGTGTGTGTGGTGGTAGGGGAGCGAATGTGAGAATCCTAATCTCATTACCGTAACACAAAGGCAAAAAATAACAATAACATTGATTAATGAAGTCACAGCAACATGAGAAAATTATGCCAGAACCATGTCTAGGTTTGTGTATTTGTGAGTGTTGTGTCTCTGAGGAGTCAATCTGGGGAAAGGCAAGGGCTGGGGAAGTGTTTCATTACTAGACATTTTGTATTATTTGGTGGTTTTATGCTTTGTGAGCATATTGCTCTGATAAAAATTTTGCATATTCATAAAATAATGAAGAGAGCCATCAGTGAACTAATAATCAAGGTTTCTTATTACAGTCTATTTGTTTATCTGATATATAAACTTTACAAAAGTGTTCCAATTTGTAAAGCAAGGTCAACAATATTTGCAGCTGAGCACTTCATGTGGTATATTTGAGAACTGAATAATTACCCTTAGAAAATGGTCAACTGCCCAGGGGAAATAACACTGCAAACATAAAACAATGTTATAACATGCCTATTTAAAATTTTAATTTTACTAGGAGTTTACATTTCTATATATCAAGCAGTATAACACATTGACAATAATTTAAATTATTTACTTTATACTTATGAAGTCAATGCCAAGTATATATGTTGTTCTCAGCAGGTCAATTTTCAAATGAAAGAAATCAGATGATTTCGTCAGTTTTATTACACACTGCAAAATGCTAAATAAATTATTTTAATGGTCCTAACTATTTGAGGTGAAAAGTCAAAAAGCATGTGGATATTTATCTCCTTGGATGAAGGAAGGCTGCAATGTATAATGATAAAGCAATATAAATTAATTCAGCAGCCACATGAAACCTCTCAGGTAATTCCCAGATTACCAGCAAGGCTGTCTATCAAGTGAACTTGCAGTCCTTAACATTTTGTAAAGATATCTTAATAATCACTACTACTATTTCCTCCTTCATGTCCCAGCCCAAAATAGTCTTCCTATATTTCCTTAAATCTTGACATCAAGTTATAAAGTAGCATTTGGTGTAGAAAACGCAAACATGCAAGCATTTTTAGGTAGAGTATCAGCTCCTAATGAAAGATTCTGAAAATCTGGGCTATTTCTGAATCCCATGGATATGTTATCCACCAAGAAACTGACTGCCCTGAGTCACAGCTCACTTCAGACCACTTGCCCAGTCATTTCATTATGTGTAGTAAATAATAGGCCAATGACATAGTCTGAACAATGCAGCTTGTGTAACTATCCTTTCTGGTGTGTTTAAGAGGTAGAAGAACAAAGCCCTCTCTAACAACAGGCTATTTGGGGATATAAATATTTGTTAATACCTACTGCAAAATACATAGGAGGGGAAACGAAATGTCATTATCTTACTTATGTACATATTAAGCTTTAGAATCCGACGTAGTTCTTACATTGATCTACTGTCAAATCGGTCAGTGAACTTGACATAAAATTTCAAAAATTGGTTGATATTAATATTCAGCTGATGAAGCACTAGCCTGAATAAGACACGGAGTTTTAAACATCTAAAGGTGTAAAATGTGTAATTTCCATTAGATTCGGTTATACATTTGTATTATAAGAAGATCCTAGTCTGTATAATATTTGGCCCATTGATTTTCCTTTTAAATAGAATGAAATGAATGAATTACTAAAAGTTAAGGAAATTAGAAGTTGTACATAAGTAACTTGAGTTTGTATGTATGTAAAACCTGCTTTTGCAAGAAGGAGAACTGGTATATATATATTTGTCAGGAAAGTGAGATTCATTTCCAGAGCACAAAATTTCCATCCTTTTCTTCCGGGTGCTAAATATGAAATGGTATAAAATTAAAATTTAGGATTGCATGTTTTCTCAAGTTTTCTTGGTATCAAACCTTGTTCAAAGGCTTTGTTTCTGATGTATCCAAAGGGAACATTAAACTTTGATTGTTTCCCTACTGTCTAAAGTCTTCACCATTATTAGTTTCAAACCAACTTTTTGTTGTATTTCTGATTTATGTGATACAGTAGCTTTGTGCTAGTAACTGACAAGGCAGAAATACACACACACACACACACACACACACACAGACACATATATAAAACATAGATATACTGCCTAAAAACTAAAATCGGGCCAGGTGTGGTGGCTTATGCCAGCAATCCCAGTGCTTTGGGAGGACAAGGTGGAAGGATGGCTTTAATCCAGGAGTTTCTAACGAGCCTGGGCGACACAGTGAGATCGCCATCTTTACAAAGAATTAAAAAAAAAAATTAGCTGGGCATGGTGGTGTGGGCCTGTACTCTTTGCTGCTCAGGAGACTGATCACTTGAGCAGGAAGATCACTTGAGCCCAGGAGTTCAAGGATGAAGTGAGCTATGTTCCTACCACAGCACTCCAGCTTGGGAGACAAAATGAGACTCTGTCTCTTATAAAAATGAATCAATTAATTAAATTAAAACTAAAACCATCTAATTACTTTATTGGCTATATTTTATATGGTGACAATATTTGATTTGATTACAATAGCAAATGTTTAGAGATAAAGGTAATTTTTCTTCCAAAAATTATTTGTTATGTAGGTAACTATATTGCTTTTAAATGATCTTGTTTTTGAACCCCAATGTTGAAAAGAACAAAGAGACTCTAAAATATTCTTTAGAAAATGGCCACGAAGTATGAAGTGAGAGCAGTTATGATCCTATTCCTTTTACAAAGAACAAAAGGGACATTCCAGAAGGCTAATTTTAGTTTCTTTCAAGAGCCTTAAAATTAAAAAAAATCTGACTACTAACTATATATTAATAACTTGGCTTCTTCAGGAAATTCATATCCAAAACTCAATCTTACTTTCATTATACCATTTGCTTTCTTCTCAAGAAATGACTGGGAAGAAAATCATTGCAAGACCCTATTCTTCTAGCTATGCTTGTAAGTGCTGTGTTTTATTTTTTAACAAACCAAAGAAAACAGATATCATCATATTTTATGTAAACGACTGTGATAATGGGTGACGTGCAGCTGCCAGGCAGGCTACAGTCTCAGGGATGGGGACAGTGTGAATATTGTTTGGTGCAGTACAAATTTTATGCGAAAAACCAACTACTGCTAATATTCACTGAGATAAAATACAGCAGGTTTTTAGAACTGGAAGGGACTCAAGTAACCATCTGGGCTAATGGCTTGCAGTCTTTTCACTAGTAGACATTTTTTATTATTTTAATTGCAGGCCCTAAATTTTAAAAGATTTTAAATCCATAAACAAGCCACAATTATACAGTTATTTTGTAATATTGAAAATCTAAATGGAATTTTAGTTTAGTTTGAAGAACTCCATTACTACCTGTGGGGATTCAAGTTAGGAATGAATAAATAAGTCTTTCTTCATTCCACAGGTGATAGAAGTTGTGTCAGGATGAGAGTTGTCCAAGGTTACACAGCTAATGAGAGACAGCGCTGGATATAGACCAATTTGTAAGGAGGGAAACAATTTGTTAAAGCACGATCTTGGGCCCATCATTAGCATCTCTTCCTCAGCAGGCCCCTTTAGTGTTTCTTTTCCCCATCGTCCTTTCAAGCCTCTCTTCTTCTAGCTCTGCTTCTCATGCTGTGCAAAGATTTTAATTAATAGCAAGATATTGATAATGTTCAATTTCTCAACCTCACCTCACTCTTGATATTTAGAACTACATATCCTATATCCTATTAAATACCATACACTCACAGACCTTTAGGCCTTTACTTGCCCTGTGTGTTTATCATTAATACCATCCTTTATCTTTTCAACGCTTCTTCTAATAATAGTTCAAATCTCATCTTCTCTATGAGACGTCTGATTTCCATCCTTTCACTATATCCAGGTAGAAATAGCGTGCTATATTCCCTGTGCTCACATTACAAGTCAGAACATTTATTCTGTTTTCTGATTGTTTGCTCATGTGTATCTCTCCAGCTAGACCAAAACATTCCTAAAGGTAGGAAAAGTGTCTGCTTTTTCTCAATAACTCCAGTGTCCTACATACGCTGGCTCTGACATGTGCCTGTCAAATAAGGCTTTATGTGTGATGCATAATTACTATCTGCTCAAAATACTAGAAAGTATCCATTAGACACATTTACTCAGAGTAACTATAAAATTTACTTAGCTACATTTGTGCAATTTTTATTTACATAAAAGTACTTCAGTTAAAATATAGTGCAAAATGATAAACTTCAAAAAATCTGCTTTCACTAATGAATTAACCTATGAAATTCGTTATTCAGATAAAAGAAAAATGTGGCCTTCTTCTAAAATGTATGGACCACAAAGACATTATAAAAATAACCATGTTCATACCATGTAGAGGTATGTGCTAGGCCTAGTGAATTGTGTACACCATTAGGGACTAGTAATTTTAAACATAATCCTTTCTCGTTTTATTTTTAAATATCCCGACAATTGAGTATATATAGAGAAAAAAATGGTCTTTCAGTGTATTTGACAAAGCTATATTTCTGATGCAATCTACAATGTGCTGTAGAGAATAATAGGAGAAAGATACAATTTTTTACAGCATCAGTGTTTTTAATGCACATATTTCATATTTATAATCAGCCATTCCTATGTTCCGGCTGCTTAGAAATAAGGTGGTATGAAATAAGAAATATAGAGGGAGGGTAGGGTAGTGGTTCTGAGTTTGGGATTTATACTCATGGGTCTGAATCTTGACTCTGCTACTTGCATTTATATGACCTCAGCAAATTAATTAACATCTCTAAACCCCTAGTTTCTCATTAGAAATGGAACATATGATAGAACCTATTTCTTTTCTTCTTAAATAGAGATAAGGTCTTACTACGTTGCCTAGGAATCCAGCACTATAGAACCTACTTCATAAAGTCCTTTCAAAGATTAAAAAGAATAATTCATGTAAAGTATTTTGCACCACACCTAGTTTAATAGTAATAATAAATAAAATTAACTATCATTGGGCTGGGTGCAGTGGCTCATGCCTCTAATCCAAGTACTTTGGGAGGCTGAGATGAGAGCATTGCTTGAGCTACACAGTGAAACTCTGTCTCTACAAAAGAAAAAAAATTAAATTTTAATTTAAAAAAAGTAACTATTGTCATTACTATAATCATTGAATGGCTGTTGTTAAATTTTGGTCATAGATGTTTAGGGATAGAAGATATCTTAGTGACAATTTTTTTAAATGCCATTATTCTTGCTCGTTTGTTTATGTAGTAATAGTAAAACTGTCGTAGCTTCCAGGTATCCAGATTTGCAGTCCATTGCTCTTTATACTCTTCATTAAAATGACATTTAAACTTCATTTTAAAAATAATTGATTTTCGATAAGCAAACCAATTCTTTTACTTTCAGAATTATTTTCTCTGTGATCATTTATTGGAATGAATAATAGAGGCAGAAAATTAATAATCGTGATATCTGGGCAAATGTGTAAAAATTGTTATAAATTCTTAATTTTGCATCATATTTTTCAGCTTTATTCTCTCCATAATAACTACCTCCCAGAACATACTATCCCTTACCAGACAACTAGAACAAATCCCCTGTAAGGTAAATTGCTCCCAGAGATAGCCACTCATACTTCCTTATTTGTGGAAGTTTGTTTTAATGAGTGCTCCTGCAGAACAGCACCTATGACCTGCAATCAACTTCCAGCTGCAGACACATCTGCTGTCAGAATTCTGTCCTAATTCTAAAAAGTCCTCTACTATATTTGAAAATACTTTACTTTTAATTTGCTCATAAAATGCAAAATTAGATTTCCACGAATTTTTATCCAATATGCATTAGCTACTTAAATAGACTGAGATTGTTTTAATATCACTTTTGATCAACTTATTTTGAAAGTCCTCATATTTATTTTTGTCAAGCAGTAATATTAAATATACGTGCTGAATTTAAGCAGGAAGACTAACATCTATCTGATAAGCCCCTACTTACATACACTTCAGTGTTTCTATTTAGATTATTGCATCTTTAGCAAAGCAATGTGTAATTCAGATCCCAAGAGAAAAATGGTTGAGATAAAATCTAGGATCTATTATATATACACATATACATTCTGGTGTGTAACTCAAACTGCATACATATTTTCACATTCAAGTTTTTATTCAAAATTTTGTAATAATGATTTTATGTAGTTTTAATTAAATTAATTAATTAATTAATTTGAAAAGGAGTTTTCCTCTGTCACCCAGGCTGGAGTGCAGTGGCACAATCTCGGCTCACTGTAATCTCTGCTTCCCAGGCTCAAGCAATCCTCCCACTTCAGCCTCCAAGTAGCTGGGACTACAATTGTGCCCCTCCACGCTTGGCTAACTTTTTGTATTTTTTGTATAGATGGGGTTTCCCTATGTTGTCCAAGCTGGTCTCATACTCCTGAACTCAAGCGATCAGGCCACCTTGGCCTCCCAGAGTGTTGGAATTACAGGCATAATTACAGTTTAAAGGCTTGCATAGTGTTACGTGATATGAATTGCCATAATTAGCTTTTCTCATTTTGTGGGACATTTACATTATCCCCAATATTTTATTATAAATAATGCTTTAATAAATGTATTTAAATAAATATTTTTTTCTATATTTCAATTTTGTTCAAATAGCTTCATGGAAATATCAATTCCTGGACAAAGACATTTTAAGTATGTAATTATTTTTATCAAATATAGTAGGATAGGTGCCACCTCACTTATCAGCTCATCAGCAAGGTAAGAGAATATTTCTCATGTGCTTTTTGTTTGCATATTTTTATTATTAAGAAAGTTAACTATTCTGTAATTCATTCACTATTGTTTTTAAATTAATAAATAATTTATTATTCATGAATTGTGCCCGTTAATATTTTTTCTTTAACCAATTTCTGTCTTAATTATTTTGTGTTTTTTAAAACTGTGCTTTAGTAATTTGCTCTGTTGGCTGGGTGCGGTGGCTCACTCCTGCAATCCCAGCACTTTGGGAGGCCTAATCGGGCATATCACAAGGTTTGGAGATCTAGATCACCCTGGCTAACACGATGAAACCCCGTCTCTACAAAAATACAAAAAATTAGCCAGGGGTCGTGGTGCATGCCTGTAGTCCCAGCTACTAGAGAGGCTGAGGCAGAAGAATCGCTTGAACCTAGGAGGCAGAGGTTTCAGTGAGCCGAGATCATTGCCACTGCACTCCAGCTTGGGCGACAGAGAGAGACTCCATCTCAAACAAACAAACAAAATAATAATTTGCTCTGTTTAGCTACTTATTAATCTTTCTTAAAATTATCTTACCAAATATTGTTCATTTATCTGAATTTTAAAATTGATTTTTAAATTTCCTAAAGCTATTCTATTGAGATTTTTACTAAAATTAAATTAACTATATTTTAAAAAATCTTGTAACTACGTTTTTCCCAATCTTCTCATTCGGCAGTCTGATTACTCACTCCATTAAGTCCAGCAAAATATGGCAGATCTCACTTATTTCTTGGTAAGATATTTCTTTTTCTTTTTCTTTTTTTTTTTTTTTTTTGAGATGGAGTCTTGCTCTGTAGCCCAGGCTGAAGTGCCGTGGCATGATCTCAGCTCACTGCAACCTCCGCCTTCCAGGTCCTGGCTCAAGCAATTCTCCTGCCTCAGTTTCTCAAGTAGCTCGGATTACAGGAACATACCCAGCTGATTTTTGTATTTTTAGTAGAGATGGGATTTCACTATGTTGGCCAGGCTGGTCTCGAACTCCTGACCTCGTGATCCGCTCACTATGTCCTCCTAAAGTGCTGGGATTACAGGCGTGAGCCACTCCCAGCTGATGATTCTTAACTATCATATTTTACATTTGTTTCTGCAAATAGTGTCATAATTTCTTTCAATTTTTAATTGGCTACTATCTGTGTACAGATTTTAACTTGCTTGTTTCCAGACAGTTTATTTGACTTTACAATTTTACTTATTTTTTTTTCTCCAATTAATTTTCTTAGGTTCTCCATATATGGGTGGTTTCTTTCCTCAGCCAATGGACAAAACTTACAAATACCAGTTACACAATGGTATGAAGGATAGCAAATTTAAGTGGGCGTATAACACATTTTAAGAGGAAATATTCTCTATAATTATATTTTTACCAAAGCATAACTTTCCTCATTTCTCCAGTAGCAACTTAGCCCACTGAACTCTGAAGTTCATACCTAACATTACTTAAACTGCTCTAAGTCTCACATTTATTTTTCAATTTATTTAGATGCTAATCAGTGTGAAAGAAGCAGGACAAAAATAGTTTGCTATATCACCAATGATGTCTCAATTATCAAAGTAATTGCTTCATTCACAGCAACTAATTGTTGAATTCCAATGAACACTCTTTAGGCTAAGTCATACTATTATTATAAAATTTGACAATGCAGTTTTCTTCATCTTCATATTGGCTAATTTTGGTTAACTCACCCATCTTTCCATATTCTTCTCATATATCTCTGATCTTCAGGCTACTATGATGATGATCTTCTACCCATTGCTTAAATACTGATATTTCTAGAAGGGTTATTTTGTTTCTCAGTATTACTCTCTTTTCTTCTTTTCTGATACTTTCCCTTTGGGCAAGTCAAACTATTTCATAGCCTCAAATAGGACCTGTACATGATTGATTTCCAAATTTATATATTGGCTGTCACCTCTTTTCAGAACTGCATTTCAGATATTTACTTGTCACTTCTACGTGGATGACTAAAATGATAATCCAAAGTCAGATTCATTACATTTTCATCAAAATCATTCTTTCTGTTGGAATTCATTAGTTCAGATAATGGTATGATGATAATGATAAAAATGACATATAATAATAGTGACATAATAATAATAAACAAGAAATATTTATTCAACTTATTATACTCAAGACACCATTTTAAGAGCTTTACATATGCTAACTGATTAATTGTCACAACAATCCTATAAAATAAACACATGTGTTATATATTTTATAAGTAAGAATATTTAGGCACAAAATTTGAGGAAATTGCCCAAGGTCATACTGATAAAGAAAAGATAGAAAAACTAGCTTTATAGTCTCCACATAAAGTTTTTTTTCTCTTAAAAAAAAAAAAGAAATAAAGAAACACATCCACAATTCTATTCTTCCAACCACAATTCTATACTTCCAAGCTGAAAGCTAAAAACTTCAGAGTTATCCTTGAGTCATTCTTTCCTCTTTTATCCCTAAATATTTTACCAAGACCTGTCAATCTGGTCTTTTGCATAGTCAATGCCCTGCTCATCACCTATCCACCCTTTGCTTTCTCAAGCAACCACCAATTCTTATTTAAAGTGTAGCAAAGACTTCCCACTTCCAATATTTTATACTTTCATGATGCCTCCCATACAATCAGGTGTGACTCCATCATTCTTATGTTAAAAGCATTTCTGCTTTCTGTTTAAAATATTTCTGTTTCATGCAGAATGAAGTTCAGACTTCTTGGCAAAGTACTCAAGGTCTTTTATATTCTGAAGTTGTGTTACATTTCTGATCATTCCTCACTTACCCCGCAACTCTACCTCAAACATACATTCCCTGTTGTAATGATTACTTATTATTACCTAAACATGAATATGTGTATATAAAAATATTTTATATATTCATATATATATATTCATAGCCTAGTGAATATATATATATATATATATCCATAGACTAATACATATATATGTGTGTGTGTGTGTGTGTATATATATATGTATACATATATATCCATAGGAATATATGGATAGGAATTCCTCAATGGAGAGATCATGCCTTACACATCTATATTTTTTAATCTTAACAATATACAATACTCTGCACATGGCAGCTATTCAATATGTTTTGGCTCAACATGTGAATGAATGAAGAAATAAAGTAATATAAAGTTTTAAGTAACCATATTTTAGGATCCATGATGTTCATTTTAAAAAATTCAGCCTCTCTTGAGTGTGCAAGATCCAGGAATAAGGCAAGATTCTGGAAGAGGTATACCACACACCATTTCTCTGAATATTCAGGGAGGAGAATGAGGAAAATCTTTACTATGTCTATTCTGCAAGTAATGCCATTCTCACGTAGTTCTGGAAATAAAATATATCTACTTATATTTGTATAAGTTATACAAAGATTTTTATGTACTTTGTCAGCTTACTAATTACTGTGGGCTTGCCTTCCATTTGTGGAAGCTGGCCTATGGTCCTATTGCTTTAAGAAGATAAATAGATTACAAAATCACCATCATGGTTGGAATGTGGAAGAACATGTTAAATTAGGAGAACAGTGGCCTCTTTTTTTTACAGTAATTTATGAGTGGTGACAGAAATAAATGGCTTTGGATGACAATAGGGCTGTCAGTACCAAATGATAATATCACACTTGTGGTTAAATAAGAGACATCTGTCAGGGAGTAAGATGTGTAGAGCAATCAGTATACTTGTTAGAATCATAATGCTCATATTAAAATAATTCTGCTTATCATTTTCCTTAGTTCTAGCTTTTTATTTAAATTTCTATCCTATTGATATATTAAATATCCATTTTAATGTGAACCATACTAAATCACTTTAAAGAAATAGATGAGGGTATGAAAAATTCTAAATAGAAAGAAAAAAGAAACTAAAACTGAGCCCAATCAATTTCTTAACTATTTCCTTACTGTAAGGTAGTTACTGGGATAAACACAATAACCACTCAAAAATCAAGGTTATAAAACTCTAAACAATGCAATGGTGAGGGAGTCATTTAGCTGCCCAAATACCTGGCAGGTGAAATGACAGCATCTAAATCATATATTGGCTGGGAAAATAAAAATAAAATATTTATACTAGAACAGTTGCTTGATAAATATATCCTACTTTTCTTCAGTGTTTATTTTTGAATAATGGCCAGACTTGTCAATGACTTTGCCTTGACAAATTTATCTCACAGTCAGCAGCCATTATCTTGAGACAACAACCTATTCCTTTCTGTTATCTTGCAGATTATACCTGTTTAGTATTCTCACTGAGAATTTCCTATCAATTTTGTTATTTATGTCATAGGGTGCCAAACTTTCTAATAAAGTATATTGGCATACGGCTTGTAACTGAAAATTCAAAATAATAGGTATATAGCAGTTTTATGGCTTTTGTTTACATATATATCCAAAAGGGGGAAATGTTAAGAAAAGCAAAGCAAATGCTAACAATTTTTTAACTCAAATTTCTTTAGATTGCATATAAACTCCTGAGAAAGTTCATAGACTTGCAGCTTAAGGAGATACAACAATATTTTACCTATTAACATACCAGTCACTTCCCATCATATTAGATGGAGTAGCCACATGGCCAATTACTTAGAGAACTAAGTTGCCAGGAATTTGTAACCACTGGCCATCTTCTTATAAAACATATTTTTTTCAAGTGCTGTTGCTCCTGTGGCTACAGGAGGCTTCTCACAGCATACAAATAAAGGAAAAATTCAAAGGCAAATCCTTTAAGCGAGCATAGTTTGTATGGCTAGTTCATTTCAAAATATTCATACTGAACAACTAGACAATGAATTGTACTGGTTCAACCTTGACTGCCCCTCCATGAGCATTCAGTTTAATTGCCTTATCTAAGGCTCAGAACATTTTTATAATTTGCCCAAGTCTACCTAGACAGGAAAACAGGAAAAGCAACCATATGATACTAGTAACTCTTCCAGAAACATCTAATCTAGTGTTCTTTCTACTAACCATTGTTCTTAAAATTCACATGAAACATTTACTAAAATTACATGTTTCTTGGTCCCTATCCCAAATGTGGAGTGAAGCCATGGGAATTTTCATTTTTCCTGTCTAGAGTGTTGTGATGTAGCAACCTAAAAACATGTTTTGAGACATACTTTTCTATGCTACAATATTTCTTCATAAACATAAAATAATTGTTCATTGCTTTGGCTAGCATGGTAGCTTTCTCAATGGATTTCTTAGACATTCAGTTCTAGAATAGCTAATGCAGACTGAGGTAGGAAGAAATTAAATGCTGTGTGTGTGTGTGTGTGTGTGTGTGTGTGTGTGAGTGTATTAAGTCGCAAGATAAAGGTGAAGAATGGTTTGGATAGAGCCTACTTACAAATAAGCCAAGAGTAGAGGACACATCAAACTGATTCAAGATCCACCCACTTTTCTCTATTAGGGCTACTTTTATATTTGTATTTTTTTCAATGTAGATCAGTATGTGTGCTGGGAGCCAAAGAAAAGTTATTTCAAAGTAGAGGTTTTGTGCCAACTTCTCCCATAGGGAATGAGAAGACTCTAAGAGATCCTTGCTCTAATGATGGCATCGGCCCCCTCATTTCTTTCCTTGCTGTCCTTACTATGCATCTGCAAGTCAGTCACATTCTGTTTGTACATTGCCAGTGCGATGTGATTAATGCTCAAAGGAAACACATCATTTTCCACATGATCCAATACTATACTCTATGCCCCTCCTTCAGTTCTCCTTCTCAGCAGGGAGACCCAGGCTGGGTCTCAGTACTTAACTCATAGGTAAATAGTTTCTGATCAAGATAAGAGACTATTGGTTGAATACCATGGTAATAACATTAATAGTGAGGTGCAGGATGAGGTCTTTATCACAGAAAGCCAGTATGATCAAGCAACTTATCCACTAGTGGTTAACCCCAAACTAACAAAAATGAGGTAATTGTTCTACCCCAATGTGAATAGTTCTGAATCCCCTTACACTAACTCACCTGTGAACTTTGGTAGCAATTGTGCCATTATAAGTTCTAAATTGATGGTGATATCTGCTAACCCTAATAGTGTAACCAAGAGATTTCTGGTTCAAACATTCAAGTCATTGTCTCATTTTGAATCTTTTCCAGTGAGTTTAAATAACAGAAACAATTACTTAAGATTTTAATTCAATTATAAATACTTTCCCAAGAGCTTTTGCCAGTCTGAATCTCAGTGAAACTGGCTGAGATACTTTGGTGCATCTGCCCGGTGCACAGGGTACAGATGGTGTCTTCAGGATCCTTCCCCAAATCCTCTCTCCAAAGATAAAACTTATTGCTTCCCATTTAATGCCCTCACTGGATCCAGTAACTCTATCCATCCATGATCCTGCAATACTTCATTGCCTTTGTCTCACAAAACAGTAAAGCATAAGTTATTAAAACTCTATATTTTATATTCCATGATATAGTTTGAATATTTGTCTGTGCCAAAATCTTATGTTGAAATGTAATCCCCAATATTGGAGGTGTGACCTGGTGGGAGGTGTCTGGATCATAGAGCAGATTCCCCGGAATGGCTTGAGCTATTCCTTTGGTAATAACTGAGCTTTTGCTCTGAGTTCACACAAGATGTGATTGTTGTAAAGTGTGCCCCCATACTCTCTCTATTGTCCCTGCTTTTGCCATGTGATGCGCTTGTTCTCTCATTGCCTTCTGCCATGATTGTAAGCTTCTTGAGGCCTCCCCAGAAGTTGAGCAGATGTTGGCACCATACTTCCTGTAAAGCCTACAGAACTGTGAGCCAATTAAATCTATTTTATTTATGAATTACCCAGGCTCTGGTATTTCTTTTTAGCAAGGGAAAATGGTCTAATACACCCTAAATAGTCAGCTAGCTTGTATATTTCTCATTTTCCATAAATCCACAGATTCTGGGTTGATTTGTTAGAAATAATCTTAAGCCAGGAACATCCTGCTAAGAGCATTTCATAAATAAGGTATCTTTTTCTTGTAATACTATTAGTTCATTTACCAAGAGGTCCGGTATCTTTTGATAAGTAAATTATACCAAATTCTCTGCTTCACATCATTCCAGCAATACCCTCATTTCTGTTTCCTCAGAAAGCTAGTGAATGGATTAGAGGCCAGCTACTTTAACTCTTTTTCTCTCCAGTATTAAAAGAGATTGTTTTACTGAAAGCACTTTGAACAGTATCATATACTATACAAACTGTGAAATAGTTATAAGATAAAATATTAAGTTAATTAAGCCACTCCATGGGAATGATAAAGATAAAATTGACTTCCAAACTGGCTCAAATAAGACAAAATAATATGTAATTGAGCTTCTGTTTTCTGTAACTCCATAATGGGATTGGTGCACCTTTTCTCTTTAGCCTCCTCAGGAAAGAAGTACTCTGGGAGAATGCCTTTACATAAAACAGGAGAGACTAAGGGCTTTCTGAGTTTGCTGATGATTATTGTGATTGGGTAATTAGCACTGAAGAGAAAAGAATTACAATAAAAATAATGTTAACAATGAAAAGTAGCTAGACATCACTAGAATGAAGAACAGGAATACAAAGCTTAGATGGGCAACCACATGAGCCTGAGAGGAAAGGGATCTTAGAATCATAGTGGAGATCAGTTTAACAAAATAAAATCATAAAAAATATATAAAAAGCAATGAAAATTCCATGAGATTTTGCATAACCGTAAGGTATTAAGAAGAAGTTTTACCAACTCCACTGGAAACAAGAAAAAAAAAAAAGATGCAGTGTGATGCTTTTTGGGGAAAGGCAAATACGAAATGAAAACCAATATGAAGAATGAAAGTGTTTGTAAAACTATACCCATGAGAAACTAGGAATGCTAAAAATAAATTAAAAAGAGAAGACTCAATGACTTCTAAGATAATAATATGTGGTATGATTATTAGAATTTACACAACGTTAGAGAGAACAGAGCCTAAGAAGTATCTTGAGAGGTTTAAAGAATAATCTGTGATAAAATCATTCTTAACAGGAGATGTAGTTAAATACTAGAATGATAATATCATACTATCTGCTTCATTGACATCATTTTAAAGTGGATTAATATTCATGTGCCATAATAGGAAAATTCTAAAATGAGACGGAAATAAACTACAAGTTCTGTCCTATTCTTAAACTTCATAAGAAAATCCCATGGCATTACTAGTAAACTTCACTTTTAATGCTCATTAAATACTGAATATATTTTAATGTGTATTAACAGGCTTTTTATTTGGCAATTTATAATATTTGTTTGCCAAAACAAAACAAAATAAAAGAGCAACACGTTTACTTTTTTAAACTCCCTGTTTCAATGTTATAAAAAGTCTTTTTTTAATAATTGAATTCCATCCTTTGAATGCTGTAAATGTTCAGCTAAAAATGTCTCTGTAAAGGTTAAGTATGCTGGCTGGGCACTGTGGCTCATGCCTGTAATCCCAGCACTTTGGGACGCCCAGGCAGGCAGATTACTAAAGGTCAGGAGTTTGAGACCAGCCTGGCCAACATGGAGAAAACCTGTCTCTACAAAAAATACAAAAAAATTAGCTGGGTGTGGTGGTGGGCACCTGTAAGCCCAACTACTGGGGAGGCTGAGGTAGGAGAATAGCTTGAGCCTGGCAGGTGGTGGTTGCAGTGAGCTCAGAAAGCGCAACTACTCTAGCCTGGGTGACAGAGCAAGATGAGACTTCACATCAAAAAGAGAAAAAAAAAAGAAAGAAAAGAAAAAGAAAAAAGTTATGCTTAACATTACAGACAAACTTTAATTTGAATAAAATATGAAAACTTAATGGTTACATCATTATTTCAAAAAATATACCATGTCAATGATGTTAGAAGCACTTAACAATTCAAATAATCATTCTGTATTTAATGGTTCTAAATGTTTTATGTTGTATAATTAAGTTTAATTCAGTATGTAAATGTTATTACTGAAATATTATTTGGTACTTGAAATGAATTTAAGTAGGTATTCATATTCTGTGGAATATTCTGCGATTAGATAGTTATTGAATTAAAGAGTTTATTTCCAAGGGATGGCTTCCCATAAGTGAGTTTCCATCTGTTCAATTTGACACTAAACAGAAAGGTTTAATTCAGAGCAGGATCATTACTTGTGTTCAGATAATTGGGTGAGAGCAAGATAAAATTTTGTTGAGATGTAGCTTTCATAAAATGAGATCTATTAATGAAGAAATTAGGCTATTGTTCTATCCAAATAATAGACACAATGTATTTTTATGTATTTTCTTTTTTAGTATTAAATCACAGTCAACATGTGATTACAGATCTATGAGACTATAAAATGAGTACTGAAATACCATTTAGAAAATTCACCTTGATAAGCCTATTCGAACCATGCTTCCATGACATGGAATATTTTGGCAACTCCAATTTAGGAACTGTATTCAGAGACCGGATATGACTCATAAAAGAAAAACAGCCTCATTGCTTTATATTCACACTTTGCAAAAAAAAGGGATAACATTTTTCTGTACAGAGTAGATATTGTGGGGCAAGCTGAGAAATCATTCCACAAACTAATTTCAAAACAAGCACTAAAAATTAGTCATCTTCCAAGGTAACACCAGTTAGAAATGAGCCTCAAAGTGAGAAATGATGTAATGAAATGGATTGTTCGTCAATATGATATTTTAAATCCCCTTCAACCTTAAGATTCTGTTACTATTTTTCCTGATTCAGGATTCTGTCAAACTCCACCATACATATCAGTTATCCCTTCTCTTTAGATGCTTATGTACAAGTAACTATCATCCTTCTGCCCCATACACATGGTCCAGAGTAAAATCATTGCTCCAAAGTAAAACATTAACCTTCTGGTATGTGTGTATGAAGATGTGCACACGAGTGGCTGGACTAACATTATTCTCTGACTGACCTCATGTGGAGTCACCACAGATCAAGGTGGAGAAATGAGTCTAAAGAAAAGAAAAAACTGGGATATTTAGGGAAGGATTGCATGCACATGAGCTTATGTACTAAATACATAAGATTATATACTCTATTTGGCAGAAAACACACCCTCTTTTAGTGTGTTATACACTCTTGGGGCTTTTCGCATTTTAGATCAAATCTCCGCTATTCTCTACACAGATTTGTTTTTATAGCAACATTCTTCAAATATCAATGATTTCTATGCCTTTTTATTTAAAAACACCACATATAGCAAGATATTCAAAACTAATTTTTTTTGTTCTATTAACAGAGCTAAAATCTATTGTTACATTTTCCTGGTAAATGCAACTGCCATTACTGTGTTTTTCAAGTAATACATCAGATTGTTTAACATATCATTAGTCCCAATGTAAAAGGGGAAAATTTATATAGTTAGACAATGTTGTACCTTTCTTCTTATGTTTAAAAATTCCATTTACAAGTATACAAAATTCAACTGAACAAGGAAATCAGTACAGATAATATCATCACCATAAACCGGTCAAAGTATACAAAGTACAAAATAGCATGAGGTAAGATTGCCAGGTTTTTAATTTGTCTCTTCCAAGGAACAACATTGCTAATGTTTAACACACATTACCAAAGGTTGCTACTGCTTGGTCTCTCTGCATTAAACATTTATAAATTCATTACTTAGTTCTTCAAACATTCATTTATATTTTCTTAACTGAAATTATCATGCATTTAACTTTTATTCATTTCAAAAAATTCTACTGCATTAGATCTTCAAAGGGATTTCCAAAGTGTTCAATTACTTCTAACTGTGGCTTTTTTCTGGCCTTTTTTTTTTTTTTTTTTTTTTTTGGAATAAAGCCAGGTTCCCAGTCTTTGCACTTTTACTCTTACTCTCTTAATCCACTTGTTCCAGGGCTTGTGAAAAGGGGTTTTCTTTCATGACTTCCCCAACAGTGAGGGTTCCTTTCTAGCTTTAAAAAATTCAAGCTTAAAAAAATTTAAACTGGCATCATTATAATGCTGTCGCTTTTGCTCAGTGAGGAATCAAACCCTTTGAACAATGAATGCTTGTCTAAAGCAACTATTCATAGAAGTACTGCCTTCTGGGGAATGGGAAAAGTTTTTACCTACTGACAAACGGGAGTAGCATAACAGAATAGAACTGCACCCAACGCAAAGTGCCTTGTGCTTTCAGCTCTGAAATAAGGAGATCAGTTACAGCCCTTCTGCTATTGACCAGTTATAAAAAGTAGAGTGCTGAAGAATATCAAACAAGATCAAGCAGCAGTCCAGATGAGATCGTGTGCCTTCCTTTTAAATGTCTTTAATTTACAGATTTTAAAAATGTTTGGAGAGGCTGGAGACTTATCTACATGTGTGGATTACAACTTGATGATGGAGTTTTAGTGAGAGTCCCAGAGACAAAAAGGACAAATCTTGAGAAAATTGTCTAGTACATATAAATAGCTTTAGCACTTACTTCAAAATTTTGCATTATGTTATATCATTTGGTATCAAAACTTCCCAAGGCCTCTGAAAAGAAGCCAAACCTTCTGATGTCTCTTATTCAGCTTTCTCCAACAGCAGCCTCCCATGCAGAAGATTGCTTTTCATTCTGTGCTCACACTAATTTTCTGTAGCAAAAATTGTGGCACAGGATTTCCCTAATTCAGCATTTGGAAGCAGTAGGTTTTAATCTAGCTTCAGGGAGTGGAGAGAGAGAGAGCAATTTAGAATTTAAAAAAAAATAAATTTATAAAATCAATATATAAAAATGATGATCGTTATTACTGCTGATAATGTTGAGTTTCTTAGGAGTGGCAATAAAAGTGCCTTAGCAATCCAGTTTCTATTTTTCTTTCTGTTTCCTTATTATTCAGGGCCTGTGTCTGAAGCATATGGTTTACTGGGGCTTTCTCTCCTCCCTCTGCATTCCAGAATTATCTGGTTTCCCACGCTTTAGCACTTCCTAATGTTATATATAAAATAAAGAAGTAGACATTCAAACTGCAATATTTTACCACTCTTCTAGGTATTGAAGCATTAGAAAAATAAAAGATGGTTAGTAAAACATGAAATGTAGCTGTTTTCATCTCTCCAACTTCTCTTTTATTATTGTTATTATCCACATCTAATAATTACATACAGATGTCCCTTAATTTCTAATGGGATTATGTCCCAATAAACTCTTCATAAATTGAAAATATCATGAGTTGAAAACGCGTTTAATACAATTAACCTACCAAATAGTCTAGCTTGCTTAGCCAACCCTACCTTAAAGGTGTTCGTAGCACTTTTATTAGCCTACATGGACAAAATCATCTAACACAATGCCTATTTTATAATAAAGTATTGAATACCTCATGTAAGTTACTGAACACTAAAAGTGAAAAATAAAATTGTTGTGTGGGTACTTGCAGTATGGTTTCTACTGAATGTGTATGCTTTTATGCCATCTTAAATTTTAAAAATCCTAAGTCGAACCAACATTAAGTCAGAGACTATATATCGTAAATATATAAGACATAATCTTCATATTCAGTGGTTCATAAGATGATTAATTTTAAAAGCTTAGGTTTTACTTTTTTATTTTTCATTTAAAGATGGAGTCTCACTTTGTCATCCAGGCTGGCGTGCAGTGGAGCAATCATAGCTCACTGCCTACTCGAACTCCTGAGCTCAGGCGATCCTCCTGCCACAATCTCACAAGTACCTGGGACTACAGGCACATGCCACGCCACCCAGCTGAGAGCTTACGTTGTTGGACACTAGGTATATTTGCTCATATTAAGATAGTGTTTTCTTCTTTACCATTAACACCCTGACTGAATTAGTGCTAGTCATGAAAAATGGTCTTGTAACTTCCTGCATGTTTTATTGATCATGAGCAGGCTAGTATAAGTTATATAAACAATTAATAAAAGAAAACTAAAAGCAGATATGCATGTTTGTAGCGCTGATTCTCCACCTGCCATTTTAATGTCCTTGGCAAAAGAAAAATGTTTCTAGATCTCATGTGTATGACTTTGACATAGAGACTAACCAAATTCTATTTATCACTTTCTATGCCACTCAATGGAAAATAAGGATATGTGGATATTTGAAAAGTTTAAAGCAGATATTGATCATTATTTTAGTATTAGACAAGTTAGAGTCCAAGGCAGAAATCATTCAATAAGACACAAATTGTCATTTTATGTAGAACAAGACAATGTATAATGAAGGTATAACAGGCATGAAACGTCAAGCAGCAGCAGAGACTCAGCCTATCTAAAACATAAATTCTTTCTAAAAAGTAAAACTTAAGCCAGACAGAACAGACAGAAATAGAAGACTTCAAACACAAGACTAACATGTAAGATTTCAATATATGGCTTCAGATATTATTTTGATATTTTGCTAAATTGTTTTGACATAGATGACAAATAAATTATATTAGAAATAGAATAACTGTAAACTAAATTTTATGTAATAGAGTTGCAAATTTCTTTTCAAATATCTAGATCTGGCGGGGGCAGTGCCTCACACCCGTAATCCCAGCAGTTTGGGAGACCGAGGCAGGCAGATCACCTGAGGCCAGGCATTTGAGACCAGCCTGGCCAATAGGACAAAATCCCATCTCTAGAAAAAAAAAATGAAATAGAAAAAAAATCTATAGTCTGTGTAATTAAAAACAGACCATACCATAAAGAAATAACCTGCACACAAACCCCCATGATGCAGGTTTACCTATGTAACAAACCTGCACATTTAACCTTCAACATAAAAATTTAAAAAAAGAGGACTCTTTAAAAAGAGAATCTAAATAAATGACCAAAGCAGAAGTTGCATATCCTAAATATAATATTTGACAAGGATATACTAAAATTTGAAATTAATGTATTCCAACCAGGAAAAAAGTAAAGTAGAAAAACAAACCCCAAACAGCCATTAACTAGAGATTTAAATTATTATCCTAGTTACTGGGTCAAATAAAAATTAAAAGTATAGTCACATCTATTTATAAATTACTGAGCAGAAGTATGCTGCACATCAAAATTATATCACATCACTAAAGCTATATGCAAAGGTAAATTTGTAACATTAAATGTTTTTAATATTAAAAAGAATGAAAAATCAATTAATGCACTAAGTATACCACTCATAATTTATAAATCAATTAATCATAAGAAAAAATACAGTATTAAATAAGAGCAGAATTTAATGAATTTGGAAATACGAAACAATATGTTCATATTTTTCATGTTTGTTGGTGTAACCAATAAAACAATATATTTGATTTTAAATCAAGAGGCATAATTTTTACTATTATGAAAATTAATTTAAAGAACCCTTGCAAATCTAATGAAGAAAAGGGAAACAGGAACATAAAATCAGAAAAGGATAAAAATGAAAATGACCAATAATTTTTCTTTAGTATGTAGTATGTGTCAGGCACTCTTATAAGAACATTACTTATATTATTACATTTAATCCTCACTTTAAAACCATATAATGTAGGCACTATTTTTTCTTGCTCTTTCAGATGTATGAAGCACTGAAATGCAAGGGGATTAGGACTGTGAACAAGGTCATGTGGGTGGGACTCTTCCATGTGCTGACATCAATATTTTTGCCTAAGCTTCTAACTTCAGGTATGTTGGACTGTTTCACATTTGAATCTGTTAGCTGCATTGCATTATGATATTCATTGTATTGGTGTTATATATCCTTTGTTTATAATTTTGATGGTCATGTGTGTTTTCATTTTATTTAGACTGTAAATCCTTTAAGTGCAGAGGAGTTTTCTTTTATCTTTGTAGTCAGAAGAGTTAGCCGAGTCTTTGTATCATAATAGTTACTTAAAAAATTGCTGACTGAATACATGAATGAATTCTATAGTGCATATTTCACATTACACACTATTGTGTGGACTTGGTGTTGGGTAAAAGTGCCCAATACTACAGTAAACAGGTGTTAGACTGTATGGTCCATAAGGACCAACACCATATCTATCACTTTCATTTTTGTTATAACCCCAGCACTGGGAACAATACCCAGCTGAGAGTAAAGACTTAGTAAAGAAGAGTTGATTGAAGGAGTGGATGGATCTGTCCACTCATCCTGACTAATAAGGACAAGATTCCTGGGCTAAAAAGACCTTAAGAACTGTGGTCATTTGGTGAAGCTGACCCTGAAACAGCTGAAGATTTAGTCTTCTTGCTATCTGACTCACCACGACAACATTCTATGGCAACACCTTGTAATAGCCTAATGTTTTATTTAGCACTATTAAACATATCCAAAAAGTAGAAGAAAATGTGATTTATCTGACTCATTTTATATCTCATATCATATTATGTTCACAAACATAATTTCACAATTTCCTTAGACCAAAAATTTAATACTATAAATATTATATACAATTTATCCTGCTAGAGTAGCCAACAAAACACTAAACAGCTTTCCATAAGAATCTTGCAAAATTGATAAAAACCTGTAACACGTGATATTTTGGCCAGTGCTGTAATTATTATTTATTTAAATAATCGTTAATAAATTTATTTTCTTCAGTTTGAATAGATCAGGTTCAGGTTCAGTTGTTAGGTTTGTTTATTTATTTATTCATTCATTCAGAATAGAAAGACTCCTTTCTTCCATTTAATGTAGTCAGAGTTCTAAAACTACTTTGGATAAAATAGCTTTAAAGTTTCTAAATTACAAAAGTAAATGAAATGACCAAATGAACTAAAAAATGCATTGCTTTAATGCTTCTTAGACATGTAGATTCCTAAAATCTAAAATAACTCTGAAGTATAAAATTAATTTCATTGTGATGAAAATAAGAATTATTTTGACATATTTCTCAGTAGACCAGGATAAAGACTTGCTAATTAACCTGATTCAGTAGTTGGATTGAAAAGAATTTTAAAATTACTTTATTTTGGTATATTTTCAGTGATGATTGAGCTTTGCGGTGTGCATGGCTGGATGGTGATTGAGCGAAGACAAAAAAAACAGTAAGGTAAAGACACAATATTATTTTCAAGACTTTATTTTTATATTTTTAATTTTTGACCTTATTAAATATTAACTTGCTTTCTAAGTTTTCCCTTCTATTCTCTCCACACCACCTTCATGAGGAAAAGTTGACAAATATTTTTTCAGTGATGCTTTTTCTTGATGTTTCAAAAAGTATCTTGATTAGTAAAACAGCCAAAAAAAAAAAACAAAAAAAACTTTTCATTATAGTGTAGTCAGTCATTTCCCCAACATCTTTCTGGTACTTGGCATCTGAGTATCTGTAGTGAAGCCAGGTTGGTTCCATTGGAAAATTCTCTGATGTTCTCTTTCCTAATCCAATTTCCTTTGTGCCACAACCTGGCCAGGTTAGGGAGCACATGCGACTTAGTTGTCCAGGTTTCTTTTTGTTTCTGCCTCGACTTAACCAATGGGAGCTGAGGAAAAGAAACTGTGCTTAATGAATAACAGAAATTGCTAAAAACTGGAACCTTATGAGGCGTTTTTCAAGAAGCTATGGGGTAAAAGAATTAGGAAATAAAAAACAGGGCACTCAGCAGAGAATAAATGTAACGGAAAGAGTAACAATAGTGGCCAGACATTCAGGTTCTTTTTAGTAACACTTTCTGATATGATTTGACTGTGTCCCCACCAAAATGTCATCTTGAATTATAGTTCCCATAATCCCTATGTGTTGTAGGAGGGATTAAATGGGAAGTAATTGAATCCTGGGGTAGTTACCCATATACTGCTGTTCTCATGATAGTGAGTGAGTTCTCATGAGAGCTGATGGTTTTATAAGGGGCTTTTCACCCTTTTGCTCAGCACTTCTCCTTCCTGCCGTCGTGTGAAGAAAGATGTGTTTGCTTCCCCTACCACCATGATTGTAAGTTTCCTGAGGCCTCCCCAGCCATGCAGAACTGAGAGTCAATTAAAACTCTTTTCTTTATAAATTACCCAGTCTTGGGTATTCCTTCATAGCAGCTTAAGAAGGAAGTAATATACTTCCCAATCCAACCACACTTCTCAAAGGGTTGTGGAAAACCAGCAGTCCTTTTCCAGAGACATCAAGTGGGTATGGATATTTGCTCTTTGCCATCAGAATTATGGACAGAATAATCCAAGGCCAAATCATGTGTTTAATATATAATATTGATTTGCAAATTTTCAGTTTACTAATTTTACTATTATTTTATAGTTTATTTATTTATTACTTATTATTATTATTACTTTTTAGAGATGGGGTCTTGCTCTGCTGCCAAGACTGGATGCAGTGGCACAATCTCAGCTCATTGCAACCTTGACTTCCTGGGCTTCAGCAATCCTCCCACCTCTACCTCTTGAGTAGCTAGGAGTACAGGCACACACCACCATGCCCAGATAATTTTGTTAATTTTTTTTGTATAGATGGGGTCACACTATCTTGTCCAGGCTGGTT
>CAUYLG010042208.1:0-24074 GCA_963573385.1 Cacajao melanocephalus
CAAGTTAGTCCTGGAAAAGTCCAATCCCAAAAAGACCTTCCTGATGTCACAGATTAGTGGGTCTGTGACTGTCAGCCCCACCCCCCTCCTTTGGGTTACAATAGGTAATTTTTTTAATGATCACCATTGTAACTGGCATGAAGATATTACAACCATTTTTCTAAGTAGTTAAATGGTGAATGAGAAAAATCTCATTCAGCAATGTGATTTTAATGAAGGTACAATTTTGTGGGTTAACTGGCATTTTGTGTGCTTGATAATTTTTGGAAACACTTTAAAATTCTATTAGATTTATTATATCTTATCTTCAGCTCTCACAATGCTGTGGTTCATGACCTGGCTCCTGTCCAGCCTCAGTTGTCACTCCTTCCCCACCTGCTTACCAAGCTGTAGTCACTTGGTTGCTAAGCACTGAGGCTTACACTTCACCCCACCTTACTTCTGCATGTGGTATGCTCTGTGCCATGAATCCTGCTTTCTGCCTATCTTCCTAGCGAATGTTTCATGTTCAGAACATTTACTTATTGCTTCCCCCGTACATCTCTTCTTCTTGTAAATCTCTTCCTCTTCCTCATCTCATGTCACTCCACTAAATACAGCTGTTCTCTCCTTCACACTTCCATTGCACTGTGTGTACAGTAATAATGTGTTTAAAGTCTGACTTTTTCTCTACGAATAGGATTTGTGAAAGCAGGTACTGCATTGTGAGTCTTTGGGCTAGTGTCCGGCCCAGGGAAGCTGCTGCCTAGATGTCAGGTGATTAGGTGACTCCAATCCACTTGACTCAAAGGGCAGCTACCTAGAGATCCACTTTTCTTTTTTGTTGGGGAGGAGAGGTTAATATTTTATTATTATTAAATTCCAAATTTTATTTTAGATGCTGGAGTACATGTACATGTTTCTTACATGGGTATATTACATGATACTGAGGTTTGGGGTACAATTTATCCCATCACCCAGGTAGTAACAAAGTATCCAATAGTTTTTCAATTCTTGCCCCTCTCCCTTATTTCCCTCAACAGAGATCTCAGTGTCTATTGCTGCTTTATGTCCATGAGTACTCAATATTTACCTCCTATTTTTTAACTAAAAATATGCAGTGTTTGGTTTTCTATTCCTATATTAATGCACTTAAGATAATGGCCTCCAGCCACTCCCTGTGGCTGCAAAGGATATGATTTTGGTTATTTTTACTGCTGCATAGTATTTTACAGTCTATACACACCACATTTTCTTTATGCAATCCACCATTGATGGGCATTCAGGTTGATGCCATGTCTTTGCTATTGTACAGAGTGCTACAGTGAAGATATAAATGCATGTGTCTTTTTGGTAGAAAAACTTACTTTCTGCTGCATATATAGCTAGTAATGAGATTGCTGAGTTGAATGGTAGTTTTAAGTTCTTTGAGAAATCTCCAAATTGCTTTCCACAGTGGCTGAACTAATTTACATTCCCACTGACAGTGGGAAAGCATTCCCTTTTCTCCACAGCCTCACCAACATCTATTGATTTTTGACTTTTTAATAATAGCCCTTCTGATGGTGTGAGATGGTATCTCATTGTGGTTTGGTTTTGCATTCTTAGATGATTAGCGATGTTGCCTATTTTTTTTTTTTTTTTTTTTTTTTTTTGAGGCAGAGTCTCACTCCACCACCAGGCACCAGTCTGGAGTGCAGTGGCTCGACCTCAGCTCACTGCAACCTCTGCCTCCTGGGTTCAAGCAATTCTCCTACCTCAGCCTCCCGAGTAGCTGGGACTACAGGTGCACACCAGCACGCCCGGCTAATTTTTTTGTATTTTTAGTAGAGACGGGGTTTCACCATATTGGCCAGGATGGTCTCGATCTCTTGACCTCGTGATCTGCCCACCTCAGCCTCCCAAAGTGCTGGGATTACAGGTGTGAGCCACCACACCCAGCCAATGTTGCCTATTTTTTCCTGTGTTTGTTGGCCATTTGTATGTCTTCTTCTGAGATGAGTTTTCTCATGTCTTTTGCCCACTTTTTACTAGGATTATTTGTTTTTGGCTTGTTCAATTGTTTAAGTTTCTTATAGATTCTGGATATCAGACTTTTGTTGGATGCATAGTTTATGAATATTTTATCCCATTCTGTAGGTTGTCTATTTACTCTATTGATAGATTCATTTTCTGTGCAGAAGTTCTTTAGTTTAAATCCCATTGGTCAATATTTATTTATTTGCAATTTTTTTTGAGAACTTAGTCATAAATTCCTTCATAAGATCAATGTCCAGCATTTTGTTGCCTATGTTTTATTCTAGGATTCCTATAGTTTGAAGTCTCAAATTTAAATCTTTAATCTACTTTAATTTTTGCGTATGGTCAAAAGTAAGGATCCACTTTAATTCCTTTGCCAGCTCTGCCAGCTACACCAGCACCATTTATTGAATAGAGGGTCCTTTCCCCATTGCTTATTTTTGTTGACTTGTGGAAGATCAGATAGATGTAAGTGTGTGGCTTTATTTCCGAGTTTTCTATTCTGTTCCATTCTTCTGTGTGTCTGTTTTTGTACTAGTATCATAATCTTTTGGTTACTATGGTATTAGCGTATAGTTTGAAGTCAGGTAATGTGATGCTTCCACTTTTGTCCTTTTTATTTAGGATTGCTTTGGCTATTTGGGCTATTTTTGTTCTGTATGAATTTTAAAATAGTTTTTTCTAGTTCTAAAAAATGACATTGGTAGTTTGATAAGAATCTATAGAATGCTTTGGGCAGTATGACCATTTTATTAATATTGATTATCCAATCAATACACATGGAATGTTTTTCCATTTGTTTTGTCATTCATGGTTTTTTTTCAGCAGATCTCTCCTTATAGAGATCTTTCATCACCTTGGTTGGTTGTATTCCTAGATATTACACACTTTTTTGGCTATGGTAAATGGGAATGCATTTTTAACTTTATTTTCATCTTGAATATTACTGGTATATAGAAATACTAGTTATTTTTGTACATTGATTTTATATTATGAAACTTTACTGAAGTCATTTATCAGTTCCAGGAGCATTTTGGTGGGTTTTCTAGGTATTGAATTATATCATCAGTTAAGACCAATTGACTTTTTCTTTTCCTATTTACATGTATTTTATTTCATTTATTTCCCAGATTACTTGGATGGGGACTTCCAGTACAATGTTGAATAGGAGTGGTGAGAGTGAACATTCTTGTCTAGTTAGAGTTCTCATGGGGAATTATTCCAGCTTTGCCCAATTCAGTACGATGTTGGCTATGGGTTTGTCATAGATTACCTTTTATTATTTTGAGGTATTTCCTTTGATGCCTAGTTGGTTGAGGCTTATTATTGTGAAGTAATATTGAAATTTTATTGAAACTCTTTTCTGTATCTGTTGATATGATCATATGATTTCATTCTTAATTCTGTTTATGTAGTGAATCACATTTATTGATTTAAATATACTGAACCAACCTTGCAATGCAAGAATGAGGCTTGCTTGATTGTGATGGATTAACTTTTTGACGTGCTGCTGCTGGATTTCATTTGCTAATGTTTTGTTTAGGGTTTTTGCATCTATCTTCACTAGGGATATTGGCCTATAGCTTTCCTTTTCTTTGTGTCTTTATTAGGTTTTATTGTCAGGGTGATGCTGGCTTTGTAGAATGAGCCAGTGAGCAGCCCTTCCTCTCTGATTTTTTGAAATTGTTTCAGATTTGGTACCAGCTCTTCTTTGTACGTCTGGTAGAATTCATCTGTAAATCTATCTGGGTTGGGGCCTTTTGTGGTTGGTCAGTTTCCTGTTACTGATTCAATTTCAGAACTCAATATTGGTCTGTTCAGGGTTTCAATTTCTTCCTGATTGAATCATGGACCTTGTGTATTTCAGGAATTTATCCATTTTCTTTACATTTTCTAGTTTGTGTCAATGGAAGTGTTTACAATAGTTTCTAAGGAACTTTAGTATTTCTGTGGAATCAAATGCAATGTCTCCATCATTTCTCACTATACTTATTTGGGTCTTTCTCTCTTTCTTTTTGTTAATCTAGCTAACAGTCTACATACCTTATTTATCCTTTCAAATAATCAACATTTTGTTTTGTTGATTCTTTGTATGGATTTTGGGGTCTCAATTTTGTTTAGCGCTGCTCTGATCTATCTTCTGCTAGCTTTGGAGTCCAGTCTGTTCTGTTTTTTTCTAGTTTCTGTAGGTGTGATGTTAGATTATTCATAAAAGGTCATTCTAAGTTTTTGAGGTAGACATTTATCACTGTGAGCATTAGTCTTAACACTGCTTTTTTACATCCCAGAGTTTTACTATGTAGAGTCTCTGTTTTCATTTATTTCGATTTTTTTTCTTTCTAATTTCATTGTTTACCCAAAGGTCATTCACGTATAAGTTGTTTAAATTTATATAATTTTGGGTTTTGGGATAACTTCTTGGTATTGCTTTCTATACTTCTATGCTCTGAGAGTATTACTGGTATGATTTTGATTTTGTTTAAAACATTATTAAGACTTGCTTATGACCAAGAATGAGTATGTTCTGTGTACAGATTAGAAGAATGTATATTCTGTGGTTGACGGGTGGCGTGTTCTGTAAATATCTATTTGGTCCAATTGGTCATGTCAAAATTTAAGTGCAGAATTTCTTTGCTAGTTTGCTGCCTCAATGTCCTAACACTGTAAGTAGGGGGTTGAAGCCTCCTACAATTATTTTATAGTTGCCTAAGCTTTTTCATAGGTCTGAAAGTATTTGTTTTACTAATCTGAGTGCTCCAATGTTGGGTGTATAAATATTTAGAATAATTAAGTCTTCTTGTTTTATTGAACCTTTTAAAATTATGTAATATTTTTTGTCCTTTTGTACTGTTGTTGGTTTAAAGATGGTTTTATCTGATGTAAGAATAGAAACCCTGGCTTTTTTTTGTTTTTCATTTGAGTCATCTTTCTCTGACCCTTTGCCTTGAGCCTATGCAGGTTGCTACGTGTGAGAGGGGTCTCTTGAAGACCCATGTTGAATGGGTCTTTTTGTTTTTTATAATTCAATTTGCTAAGCTGCAACTTTGTGCTTTTAAGTGGTGGCATTTAGCTCATTTATATTTGAGTTCAGTATTGAAATGTGAGGCTTTAATCTCAACATGAAATTGTTAACTCATTGCTGTATAGTTTCTAATGTTTGGTGGCTTTATAGGGTCTGTGGGTTATTATATACCCACAGTGTGTTTTTATGGTAGCTGGTATCATTCTTTCATTTTCATGTTTAGAACTTCCTTAATAATCTCTTTTAAGGCTGGTCAAATGGTAACAAATTCTCTTAGTGCTTGCTTGTCTGGAAAAGATTTCATTTCTTTTTCTCCTCCGAAGCTTAGTTTGGCAGGATATGAGATTCTTGGTTATAAATTATTTTCTTGAAGAATTCTGAAAACTGTCCTCTAATCTCTCCTGCCTCACTAGGTTTCTGCTGTGAAGTCCACTGTTAGCTTGATGGGGTATCATGTGTATATGGATTGACTTTCTTCTTTAGCTGCCTTTAAGGCTTTTTCTTTAGTGTTGACCTTGGAAAGTCTGGTAACCATATGCCTTGGTGGTGTGTATTTTGTATAGTATCTGGCAGGTGTTCTCTGGATATCTTGCATCTTGATATCTACCTCTCTAGCAAGGTTAGGGAAATTTTCTTGAACTATTTCCTCAGCAATCTTTGCCATGTTGTTTACATTTTCTTCTCTCTCAGTTATGCCAATAATTTGTAGGTTTGGTTGCTCTACATAATCCCATATTTCTTAAAGTATGTAAATTTCTTAAAATATTTTTCTTCACTCGCGTCTAACCAGGTTAGTTTGAAAAACCAGTCTTCAAGCTCTGAAATTCTTTATTCTACTTGGTCCAGTCTATTCATAAATCTTTCTAATGTATTTTAAAATTCCTAAGTACATTTTTCAATTCCAGAAGTGCCTATCGATTTCTTTTTAAGATGTTTATACCTTCTTTCATTTCCTACATTGCTTTAGAAGTTTGTGATGATTTTAACCTTGTCTTAGATCTCATTGAGCTTTCTTACAATCCATGCTTTAAATTTTTTTTTGTAATTTCCGAGTTTTCATTTTGATTATGAAACATTCTGGAGAGCTACTGTGATTCTTTGGTGGTATCACTGTATTCAGATTTCTCATGATGCCAGAATTCTTGGGGTTGTTCCTTCTCATCTGGAGTTGCTGGCCCTTCTAATTTTTGTAATTACTTTCATGAAGGTAAGATTTTTTTCTTTATTTCTCTGTAATATTATTTTTTTCAATTTATTTTCCTTTTCCTCCTACCGAGGAGTGTGACCGTAGAGAATGCTGGGTAGAGTCTTTTGGCTTTGCTTCTATAGCCCTATGCACTTCTATGAGCACATTTTATATGTGAGATTTGACCCACAAGCCAGTAGATGGCACTTACGAGTAAGAGCCTTCTACTTACAAGTATACAGCACTGGGTATACACTTGATTACTGTTTATTGGGAGAAGCTCTCTGTTGCTGCATGCAATGGCCTGATCCATGGAGTACACAGGGGTATGAGCTCACTGCTCAGCCTGAGTGAGGTGGCAAGATGGGCAGGGGCAGGTGATGTATGCCCAGTTACAGATGCCCCAATGGCAGGCACAAGCACCAATGCCAAGGAATAATCTAGAAAGTGACTACCAAGTGCCCAGATGTGTGCCTAGGCATGGAGCTGGGAAACCTTTTAAACCCCAAGTTCTCTGCATAGGAAATGGGGCAGCCTAAACTCCTAATACAGTAGAGTGTGTGCCCCAGATGCCTGGAGATAGGTCCTCACTCCACTACAATCTCTGCATAGGAAGAGAGGCTGCTGGTTTAAGTGAGCAGGGTATTCTGAATGCCTGGAGATGGGTATGGGTTGGAGCAGAGTGGGACTCACAACACCATGATCCACACCCAGGAAGGTGAGACAGCTTAGAAAGGTGAGACACATTAGGCTGCTCAACCAGGTGACCAGGTACTCCAAATGCCTGAGGATCTGCCTGAGCATAAAGTGGAGTGCCACCTCCCCCTAGTACCAGAATCTTTTCTCCAGAAGAGTGGGATGGGGTAAGCCAGGGGCAGAGAGGTCCTGTGCACCAGAATCTATTCTCAGGAAAAGGGAGATGAGGTGATCCAGGGGAGTAGGTGCTCTGAATGCTTAGAGATCTGCCTGGGCATGGAGCAGAGAAGACCTTGTTCCACCATGATCTCTGCACAGGAAGATTGGGGCAACTTAGGCCGACAATCCAGACAAGCAGGTACTTTGAATACAGGGAGTTCTTCCTGGGCATGTAATGTAGAGGGCTACACTATACCACAATCTATGTCCAGGAAGGGTGGGATGTCGCCTGCTGCTGAAGCAGGTAAGCAGGTGCTCTGAATGCCTGAGGATCTGCCTGAGCTTGAAATGGGGAAGGTCCCTCTGCATGAAGAGCTCTGCACAGAAAGGGTGGGGTGGGGCAGCTCAGGCTGCTAGTACCTGGGACCGGTTGTTCTGAAGGCCTGGGGATCTGCCTGGGCATGGAGCAGAGAAGGCCCTGCTGCAGCACAATCCCAGGGGAGCCGACTGGGGCACCCAGCAATGATATATGCAGACTGACTCCAGGTTGCCAAGATGGCCTGGCTGCAAGTTTCATCATCCAGGAAAAACTGTCTGTACCAGGTCTTCACCTGTCTCAGACTAGTGATGGAGGAGAGCACAATTCCAGTGCCTACTGCTGAAGTACCTTCCACAGTTCTGGCTGTGGAGGACCCTCGCTCACTCCAGACAAAGTACTCCAATTTTTGGCCCAAGCTAAAATGCTTACACAGCTATGCTGCCAGGTTGCCAAAGAATGAATAACTTTGTATGTGCCCAGATTAAAAATGGCATCCTGCTCTCAATCCTGGGTCTGTGAAAATGCCTGCGACTTTTCCTGGTGACTTTCTCTCATGGAGTTAGCTTCCCAAGTTAGCTCCAGGGCTTTAGAGAAACAAAGTGATCCCCTTTGGCCTGGGTTGTTCAGATGTCCAGTGGAAAGGTGAGTCACAGAGGGAAGCTCTCTGCCTCTCTCATGTACTAGGACTTCACTCACTTTTATCATCTAGACACTGCCATGGGTGCCGACTGCTTACATTCTCCTCCCCAGGATCTGGAGTGACTTTCATGATTATGGTGGATTTCCATTTTCCTTCTTGAATTAAAACTCACAGAATTGATCATTATGTACTATCTTGCTATTTCCAAGTGCAGAGACATACTAAAAGCTTTTAATCCAGTATTTTGGAGAATAAATGCCTTTTTTTTTTGGAGTTGGAGTCTTGCTCTGTCACCCAGGCTCTAGAGTGCAGTGGTGTGATTATTGTTCACTGCAGTCTCAAACTTCTGGGCTCAAACCATTCTCCTGCCTCAGCCTCTCAAGTAGCTGAAACTACAGAGGTATGCGACTATGCCCAGCTAATTAAAATATATTTTTTTTTGAGATGGGGTCTCACTTTGTTCCTCAGGCTGGCTCTGAACTCCTCACCTCAAGTGATCTTCTCACCTGAGTCTTCCAAAGTGCTAGGATTACAAGCATGAACCACTACACTCAGCCACGATCCTCTTTTCTCTAACATAGGCTATAGATGGGAGAGACTGACAAGCACTACTATAGTCTGAAAGTACCTGTGGACAGTTTCATAGGATGGTTATTTCAGAAGTTGCCTTTTCTGCCTAAGCTGCCATCACACTGAGAGTTATGTCATCCCTCCTTCACAGCATACTTTTCCCACTGCTAAGTAATGCTCCACAATGCACTGTAGCATCCAGTACAATAGCAGTTTCCATATGGCTCCTCACACATTTACTTCTATGCTCATTGGCAATTTAGAATGGCATTGTTCATTATATTTCAGATGTCAGCCTGGCTGGAGCCTATCCAAGGATGTGTACTTAAACTGTCAGAAACTGAAAGGCTGACATTGGGCATGACTCATTACTGTGCAATAGATGTGAGAGAGCATTTCAGGGGAAAATCAGCTTTAATCAGTGTCAGTGGATGCCATGTGATTTTCCCCAGCACTGATAATGATGCATCAATTCAGAAATGACAGCTGCTGGACACCCGCTGTTGTGTCATTTATGCTCCTCCATACCACCAGGTTGCAAACTGCAGTCACTGATCTAATTTGCTCCTGTTTTTAGAGGATCAACAGCGGTAACAACAAAGACATAAACAAGTATCTTTTCTAAAGAGGTATGCAACCAGAATGATGATCATGACTGTAACTAAATACTGGCCTTTGTGTTCACAGAGAAGATTCTTTGCTTACCTACTGGTTGCGAGGAAAAGTAAGATTTACAGATTTTTGGAGATATTTCTAAAGGTAACACCTCACGTGCTTTCTAACAGCTTACTTAAGTTTGGTACAATCCCTGTAAGGTAGATTGATATCACCATCCCCATTTTTGCAGCTGAGAAATCTGAGGTTCAATAAAGTTAATAATTAAATCATTTGTCCCACGGAGAATCATTAAAAGTCAGGAAGGCTCAAACTAAAATGTTCTGCCTCTATGGATTTCTAGAGGAGAATTGATGTCAAAAATATTCTGGACCAAATCAATCAATAATCCAAATTGCAATTACTTCAAAGAGCTCTAGACAAGAACAGCCATCAAAATAAAGAAGCTGAAAGAAGACAACTTTTACCAAGGGCTTTCCAATCTCCCATTATTGGCCCTATATTTCTGGCATCTTAAAACAAGCCCAAGAAATAGAAGCCATCTCCAGCTTCACATAGGTTATCACAGAAGCACCTTGACAAAGCATCAAGAGCTGTGCATTTTTCCATTTTGTCGCTATCATGGAAATACTGCCTGTTCAATTATTATCACATTAGTTCCATTGGTAGTTTCCCAGAAGGAAAAGGGCAGATATATCTCTGTTTGTAATACAGCTTTGTAAACAGATAATCAAGCACTTCTTCTGATGGTGCTATAAAAAGTGAGCAACGGTACTGTCTTCTCAGGGGATAGACCCTCTGAGGATGTCACTAGGTAGACAAAAACCTGAGGAATTATGATGTTATATTATCATATCCCTGCCTCTAGGATAGTTAGTATGAAATCCTTTTTCCTCCTTTCACTATAACTTACTTTTCTTCTCTTGTTGTGCATTAATAAATCTGAGAAACGGAAAATCTGAATGCCATGGCTGTTCCAATTTACTGGGGTTTTTAAAAATAGTTTCAGGAGGTTCCCAAAGGTCTTCAACTATATCTGATGGACTCTCTCAGACTTGTAAAACTCCTTTCTTTCTAAGCATATTTGAAAAGCAATAAATAATTCCTGAACACATTGCCAAACACTTAATTCTCACTAGGAAATAGCGTAGGTACAAACCCACTCACTAAACCACAAAAGCCTGGCACACATTTGTTTTGTTTTGTTTTGTTTTTAGTTAAAAAAAAATAGGACTATGAGTCAAGTAATAAAGGTAAGTTTAGATATACAGTTGCTTCCCTTCAGCAAAAACATTTGGAAAAGTAGATATCCTTGAAATCTTCAGAATGATATGGAAAATTATCAATTGGATGATAATACAGTTAGTATACGTATAGATTGTTAAATTATTTTACCATATATTTTGATTATGATATTAGAGGAAAGCTTAGTATATCTCATATATCTCCAGGATATATTAGAATATTCTTGTGTCTTCTTTCTTTTTAAAAATAAAACCTTTTTGTTTCTGGCAAGAAACAGATACCTTTCAGGTAGTTCAATTTTTAGGAAGTCATTTTTGTTATATTGACAAATATTACCAAGTTATTTTGAAGTAATATTTTAAATTGTATATCAGTGAGAATTGACTAATTAATGAGATTAGGTTAATAATTACAAGAAAGGGTAATAATCACTGCTGGGTAGATGGCTGATATACTTTCCACTTGAAGCTTTTTAATTTTTTAAAGTCTTTGAATTGGTTCTTAGAGAGTAGGCTTAAAATACATAATAACGACTGGACCCCTCTGTACCTCATGGCACCACTGGCAAGACTTGCAGCTGGCATAAGACACCAAATCTTGGGCTTTTCCTTTCAGAGAACAGGGAAATAGCTGACCAATAAGAGAGTACAGCATGGTCACATGATTAATTTTATTGAATGGGATGTGAGCAGAAATAATATGTTCCATTTCCTGGAGAGAAGGGTTAAAAAAATGAGTGTTCTTTCTCCATATTTTCTTTCTGTTTCCACCAGTTTGGTGAATATGAGTATGAAGAACTTGGAAACCACATTATCACTATGAATAGAACCAGAATATGAATGGGACACAGGCTTTTGAGTCACTAGGTAAAGAACTGCACGTTGATCTGGAACTGTTATCAGATTGTTATGTGAATTTATAAATTTCTGTTATGTAGAGACATTGAAATTTTATTTTGTTTTATTTTCATTAGAGCTGGTGTTACTGTAAGTAACATAGATCAAAGCTCTGAAATCATTGGTTTGTCCACTAAAATGGGTCAGGCAATCTGACAGTACCATTAGTTTTAGACTTAATGGTCTCTCGGTGATAAGCTCTGGCTGGTTGCAATTCTTCTCTCAGCCACTAGAAAATAGATGACCTGGTGTCTGGAAGGTTAAAATTGCCAAGACAACTCTTCTTTAATTTTGTCACATTTCATGTTTTCTGTTCCGCTGAAAATTTCAATAATGACTTAGAGAGTTTGAGATGGTAGGTTCTCAAAACATAGGTTATTAAGTGTTTGAATATCAATTTGTCTCATAGGAATCATTTCTTACCATATCATTACATGCAAGAGCCTTAAAAGAGCATAGGAAAATATTAAATATTTCATCAATAACTTGAATAATAAGTATATATTAATCAGGACTCCCCAGAGAACAGAACCTATAGGCTATATAGAGATACATAAGGGAGGATTTATTATGGGAATTTGGCTTATATGATTATGGAGGCTGAAACATCTCACAAAAATATCTGCAAAATGGAAACTAGGAAAGCTGGTGGCATAATTCAACTGGAGTCTGATGGCCTGAAAAGCCAGGGGAGCCAATGGTGTGACTCCCAATCTGAAGCTGAAGGCCTGAAAACTGGAGGGTGGAGAAGGAGGGACTGCTGGTACAAGTCCTGGAGTCCAGGGGCCAGAGAACCTAGAATTCTGATGTTCTAGGCAGGAGAAATGGATGTCACAGTTCCAGAAAAGAGAGTGAATTTGCTCTTCCTCTGCCCTTTTGCTCTATTTTTTTATTTCTGGAGACAGAGTCTCACTCTGTTGCCCCAGCTTGAGTGCAGTGGTGCGATTTCAGCTCACTGCAACCTCTGCCTCATGGGTTCAAGTGATTCTCCTTGCCTCAGCCTCCCAAGTAGCTGGGATTACAGATGCCCGCCACCACGTCCAGCTAATTTTTTGTATTTTTAGTAGAGACAGGCTTTCACCATGTTGGCTAGGCTGGTCTCAAACTCCTGACCTCAGGTGATCTGTCCACCTCGGCCCCCTAAAGTGCTGGGATTACAGTCATGACCCACCACGCCTGGTCTTTTTGCTCTATTTGGGTTCTCAATGGACTGGATAATCCCCTCCCACATTGGTGAGGGTAACCTTAGTCTACAGATTAAAATACTAAACTCTTCTAGAAACACCCTCACAGATATACTCAAAAATGATGTTTTCCTAGCTATCTGGATATCCCTTAACCCAATCAAGTTAACAACTAAAATGAACCATCACAGAGTACCTGTTTTTCAAAGTTGCCATACAAATAAGAGAAGCTCCTTTTAGGTCTTTTAATTCTCTTGTATGCTTAGATGCAATTGAGGTCCTAAGAGGAGTTCCAAATGACTTTAAAGCCTGAGATCAAATAACTGCAAGATTTCAGTCAATGTTGTTCTGGTAGGTAACAATTAATAAAAAAAATTGTAGATTAGATAAACTACATTTATTAAACCCACTGCAGTTTGCTAACTATACTAAAGATGCTGTCAAAGGAATAGCTAAACAATTACGATCCACTAGCCAAATGGCCTAAGAAAATAGCATAGCCCTAGATATAATATTAGCACAGAAAGGTGGTGGTTTGTGTTGTGATTAAAACCCAGTGTTGTACCATTATTCCAAACAACACTGCTCTCAATGGGAGCATAACAAAAGTCCTTCAAGGACCTACTACTTTATCAAATGAGCTAGCTAGAAATTCTGGCATCAATAACCCTATTTTAAATTGGCTCAAAAGGTGGTTTGGTCAATGGAAAGAAACTATAACCTCAATTCTTACCTCTCTAGCAACTGTGATAATTATACTTCTCATTAGATGCTGTGTCATACCATGCACCCCAGGACTCGTGCAGAGGCTAGTAAACACACCTCTTACTAAAATATCCCCAACCCCATCTCCACCCTAATTAGATGGATTACTTCTTTTAGAAAAACAAATAGAACAACTAAGCCAAGACATTTTAAGGAAGTTTGAAGAGAAAAGAAACTGTAAAAATTCAAGATGGGGAATTGCTGTAGTGAACCCCAAGTTTCTCTTCAAAGAATTAGGATGTCAGTATGTTCAGCTCTCTTATTCTTTAATTCTCTATTTTAAAGTTTAACTCCCTTTTAACTCCAGTAAACAACCTTCTCCACCAGTTCTAATGAGTAGTTCACATTTGTTCCCCACCCCACCCCCTACTCCATCCTGACTTATCCCAGTCACCTAATCACCCTGATCCACCTGCTCTGACACACCTGTAACCATCCTTCCCACCAAAACACCCACCCTACTCCAGCTCAGACCCCTGCTCTTTTAAAAATACTCAATAGGGATTAGTCTAGCTTGTATGGTCTAACCCTAGCCCATAGGGGAAAACACAGCAGCAGGGATGACCCCCGTCAGGCATAAGTACCCCTTCCTCCTACTCCGGCTCAGACCCCTGCTCTTTTAAAAACAGTCAATAGGGATTAGTCTAGCTTGTATGGTCTAACCCTAGCCCATAGGGGAAAACACAGCAGTAGGGATGACCCCCGTCAGGCATAAGTACCCCTTCCTCCTTTTCTAAGCATGGTGCCACCATTGTTCCATCCATATGCCACACCCTCTTATAGAAATAAATTGCCTTGCTGAGAGAAAACAAAGTTGCCGTAAAGACCAAGATGAAAGGGACAGGTAACACAATAGACAAGAGAATATTTCTTTTGCCCCCATGCTTCTAAGCTATTTCCTATGTCATATTTGGCCTCAAATATCCTTGTTTTTTTTCTAGCTAACTCCTATAGGTTTTCAAAATTCTCCACTAGGAAGCCTTCTCTTCTTCCACCCGTAGTTTATTTTTATTTATTTTCTCTTTATTTTCTTAGTGTCTGGGCATGTCTCTCTCTTTGCACTCACATATAACTCTGTATTTTGATTATATTTATGGGTTTTTTTTCGTTCTGGTAGTCCACAATTTTTTTCTTATGACAGATACTCTATCTTATTCAATGCTGTATCTTCACTGTCTAGCATTTTATTTTATTTATATGCTGTCTTATTCTAAGACTGATTTATGCTGATTGATATCCTCAATGAACAAAAGACCAAATCAGTACATTTTTAAAAAAAAAATCAATAATCATAAATGATAAGCTCAAATAACCAAGGTAAAATAAAAGTGGTATCAAGGTAAATTTTCTAGTTTTTCTTAAAATAATAAACACAAAACGGAAACAAAAACAAAAACACGCTCTGTTGCAAATAAAAATGTAGTATTCGTGGCTTTTCAAAACCTGATGTAAAACAAGATCTGAAGTTTTAGAGGACCACAAGCTTGGAAGGAAACCAGAGATGACTGCTGCATAAATACAAGTAAAGGGGCCTGATGAGCACAGAGGATAGTGCCAGATGCTCCCTAGGGTGAAGGCACATGTATAGCATTCTTTAGAATGACAGGTGCCGTTACTCAAAAGCAACCAGAGGATGCCCAAAAGACAATGACCCAGCCAGTAATGAAGACAGATCTAGGAAGACGTTTCAAATATCCAGAGGCTCTCATGTATAAAAAGAAGTTAAATTACTCTGATGGATGACATATGTACAAACTGAGGCAAATGCATAGAAGTTGCAGAAGACAGGTTGTGCTGTTTTGGAAACACAAGTTCTAATAATAAAGGATAGTAAAAAACATTAAGGGCTACTTTGGGAAGTTTGTGGAGTTTGGACAAAGGCTGAATTATTTCTCATCAGAGTTGTGATAGAAGAGGTTCCTGCATTAGGAAGAAGGTAAATACTATGGACCAAATGTCCCCTCTTCCTAAATTCATATGTTGAAGCCTAATCCCCAATATTACTGTATTTGGAGGTGGAATCTCTGGGAGATGATTAGGTAATGAGAGTGGAGGCCTTATGCATAAGATTAGTACCTTGAATAGAAGAGACCCTTGAGGGTGCTCTTACCCCTTCCTCCATGTGAGATCACAGTGAGAAGAAAATCCATCTGTGAACAAGGAAGCAGGCCCTCACCAGATACTGAGTCTACTAGCATCTTGATCTTGGACTCACCAGCAATCAGTGCTGTGAGAAATAAATTTCTGTTCTTTATAAGCCACCTAGTCAATGGCGTTTGGTTATAGCAGCCTAACCAGAACAAGAAAGTAAACCATAAAAATGTGTCATCCTCTACAACCTGAATATTCCAGATTGTCTACATTAAATCAGACTAATCATATCCTACACCAATGTGTGCATTAAACTGTCCTATTTTATCTGTATCTCTTTGCTGCTTCTTCCTTCTCTTCCACTTTTGCTTCTTTCTTCTGTCTTCTTCCTTCTCGCTAATATCCACCTAGCAGCTACCATAGGTCAGGCAACGTAGTAAATACTGTGAGTTCAACAACGAACAAGTTAGACAAGGCTGCTGCTCTTACAGAGTTTGCCATCTAATGAGAGATACAGACAAGTAAACAGGTAAATACAATGCATATTATAAAAGATGATGAAAGAGATTTAGAAAGTGCTTATTAACCCAGGGCATAGAGTATTTGAGGGAAGCTACATCAAGTCCGCAGACCTCTTGGAGCCAGACCAGCAATGGAGGCATTGGTAGCATTGACATAGCAGATCCAGTGTAAGCTGCATTCATCTGGTTCTTTGTTTTGATTTTTTCCCACTATTCTTCAAGCACGTTCCAAATTTACTTTTCAATCATCAAACGTCCCTGTGAGAGAGAAAAATATCATATCCTTTTATATCTACCTGATAACTGTCAGTGCTCAGCAGGTGAGTTAGAAGGTAGGGGGTAGAGAGAGAGACAGAAAGAAAGAGAAAAAAAAAAGAGATAGAGAGGAAGAAAGAGAAAGAGGAAAATTACCTAAGTTTCCCAGGAGATATTGTCTCTCGTAACAAGTTGGATTTTAATTTCAGGGCTGGGTATAAGCTAGCCTTGAATGCATAATGGCTATCATGATTGCCTACCGAGTCACCGTCAATCTAGATTTGAAACTCATTACAGTAAATTGCTTTGGGATACCTTGAGCATGAAAAATGCAATAAAAAACAATACATTTTGTAAAGAAGGTGGTAAAACTATAAAGACATTTTTAGAGCTTGCCTCATGTAAGTGAGATGCCAAAGACAATACAGGGGACCCTGACTCTGTGCATGGACAACAGTCATATCTGTTGAAAGAGAGAGAAAAAGATGAAAACAGCTTACCGTGGTCTCTGAGGAACAACAAGGGACTAATTAACTGAACTGGTCTCAATACGTCAACCTTTATTATTTATTGTCTATTAAGACGTCTCTACCAGAAGCCAGTGGTGACACACGCTAACTGCATGCTATTTATGTTGACTATCATGTTCTCTATAATGATCATTTGTTTCTACAAAATTGCTATATGTCAACATTTCAACCAAAGAGTCCGGTTAAGGCACAAGTGACCTCTACTAGGCATAATTTTGTGTGGTTTTCATTCTTTGTCAGTCTGTCAAGGAAAGGCAAAGAATCTGGCCAGCATAACTGGGAATTTTAAGTTAGCACTAAAAATGTATTACAGATTTTCTCCTCCTTATTCCAGCTGAATGACATTCCTACCTTACTGCAAGAAGATTCTTACTAAAATAATTTTTAAAGCATTTATTTTAACTGGTCATGAGGGACAGATGTTGTGTTTTTTGGGAATAAAATCTCTACTAGGATCTATGATTGGCTTAGAATCATTTCAAACCAAAATGAATAACTTCACCTAATATTTGCTGTATAAAGAAAGAAGTAGGTAGGAGTTCAAGGATACTGGATTTCAGTTCAAACTCTAACTAATTGAGAGATCTTGAGTAAGTCATTCTCTTTGATGTGATCTTTCCTTATACATAAAATTTGGATAATCTGTTTGCAGTCTTCATGTTTATCTCATAATTTTGGGGCTCTTTGAATTTTTTCTTTATAGCACTTACCATGGTTGTATTTGTACTATTATTGTATGATTCTTTGATTCATGACTTTTTCACCCATTGATGCACCATGAGAGCAGGAATCATGTTTAATTTTCCTCAACATTTCAGCTCCAGCTTCTTGTACAAGTTTCTTGCACAAAATAGGTACTCAATGAATACTTCTCTTTTTTTTTTTTTTTTTGAGATGGAGTTTCGCTCTGTAGCCCAGGCTGGAGTGCAGTGGCGCAATCTTGGCTCACTGCAGCCTCCGCCTTCCTGGCCCTGGTTCAAGCAATTCTCCTACCTCAGCCTCCTAAGTAGCTGGGATTACAGGCACAAGCCACCATGCCCAGCTAATTTTTGTATTTTTTTAGTAGAGACAGGGTTTCACCATGTTGGCCAGTCTGGTCTTGAACCCCTGACCTCGTAATCTGCCTGCCTTGGCCTCCTAAGGTGCTGGGATTACAGGCATGAGCCACTGTGCCCAGCCCACCATATTTCTTGAATCAATGAATAGATAAACAACAATTTAGGGTATATCTTCTTATTTTGAGTCTTAGAAATGGCATTCCCTCAAGTCTTACTGAATAGCCCAATCTACACATGACTTCTCTAAATTTCCATGGCAACTCATTTCTGTTTGTTTTAGAGAAATTAAACTCTTCCATCTTCCATTATAATTACTTATTTAAATGCTTAGCCTCCTATCTAGGGTTCTGAGAGATGTCCTGAATTACTATATTTTTTCTTATATATAACAGGAATTCAATAAATATGCCTTGAATTTAAGAGAGTGTCTGTGCTTTATTTATCTTTATATCTAAAGGCAACAGATGTTTGGTAGTGTTTATTAAATTAAAGTTGGTGATATTTCACTTTTTTGTCAGGGACATTTCGACTATAAATAACAAAGTTCAACTCAAACTAGCCTAGCCAATAAGATTGTAACTTATGACTCACATAACAGGAAAGTCCAGGTAGGCTTCAGAAGGGTTAATGCTATAACTGAAGTCCCAACATTCTCTCTTTTCTCTCTCCCCTCCATAATTTGTGCATCTTCCTAAAAGTGTCTGCTCTTAAGATGACTGCTAGCAGCTTCTTATAACTATATTTATTTATTTTTTTAATAGTCCTCTCAATGTGCTGTTTTCGGTGCTTAAAACCCCAAACAAATCCCCTGGGTAAGAATCATTAGTATCCCTATTTTGCTTATGATATTAATCAACACTGAGGGCCAGAGAGGTTAAATAATTAGCTTAAGATCATACAAAGTAATCATGTTTTAAACCCAAGTACTTTTTGTCTCCAAATTTTCTGCTCCTAACCACTATACTTACTCATTCAATACAACAGAAATAAAGCTTCATTTTTCTTTATTAGATACCAAGGAATGAAGCTGAAACAGCCTTCCCAAAAGAACCAAGCAAATATTTCTGCACTTTATTGGCCTGGTTAGATTAACTGCTAATTCCAGTCATCTTGTAGCAAGTGGTAGCAATGTTAGGATTGACTTAAATGTATTAGGACTAACTTCTGGAGTTGAGTGATGTGAAAATCTTATGGTTTGAGTAGAACAGGGTAGATATCCAAGAATAGTCATTGATACTGTTATCATGGGTATGAGTGAGGATTTATTAGGTGGACAAACAAGAGCAAATGGACCCTGAGACAGGTAAACCTCAAAAGATATTTTAAGAGCTAGATGTCAAACTTTCTGTGACTTCAAAGAATAAATGTAATCCTAGATCAATTCACTAAGAAATGCAAATTTTAGTTTGTGTACAACAGCTCTCAAATAATTTCATAACCATGATTAGAGGAAGTCTATATACATGGTAGCTAAATTCATTGATTATTCATTATATTGGCTAGATTGGCCAAGGGACTTACTTGATTGAACTTTAGAATTGGAATTGTTATATAACTGTCCTATAACTGAGCTTGTAGAAATAGCTGGTTCTTGGTTTAAGAAAATTCAAAGGATATATTTGCTAATCTTTGGTCTGTAATAATGTGGTGGGTAAACATTTGAATAAAACCAACGGGCACCTAGTTGAAGTTTGAGAAAACTAAAGAGGAGTAGATTATTGAATAACTAAATCAACACAAATCAGCAATTTAAAAAAATATGATCTCCTAACCAGTTTATGGACTTCTGCCTGCAAACTGGCACCTCTGTACACAATCTAGAATGTATCCAAATGTCCAAAACGCTTAACTGAAAAGATAAGGGATCTGGATTAGAAAATAGCTGACCTGTGCTGAAAACCAGATGCTTGCAACTCAGCTGAAATTTCTGGGATAAATAAATTATGGACCAAAAAAACATTTTAGAAACTCTGGTGTCAGTGAGCTAATGGACAGCTCCAGACAAAGACTGGAGAAGAAAAGCATTGTTATTTGAGGATGGTAATAGAAGTAATTATCTTTGTGCCAGAAAAAAAATAGCACAAAAAGGCTATGATGAGTCTATACAATCAGTCAACAAAAGAAATTTTCTAGAATTATTTGACCTAATTACAACAGAATTTGCTTGCTCTTTTTGTAAATATCTTAGGGATGTAGCACTCACCACACAACAATCTGATATCATTAACAGGTTGTGCAGTATAAAGCCCAGAGCCACAAAGAGCCTAGGGACTCTGGACAAAGAACAAACAAAGCACTGCATATAAAATGAGCAAATCAGGCACATGGAATTACAACACACTGAAGAGAGAAGAAATCAAAAGAAAATTTGAGGCTCTGACTTTGCAAAACAAAAACCAATAAAACACATGCAGAACCAAAGATGAGTAACGAGTGAAAGGACCGTCTAACTCTAAATTCAGTTTAGATCATCAGCTTCATCATCCAATTATCTCTGGTTTATTTAGCCACTGTGAAGATACAAAATGAAAAAAGGATGGAAGTATCTTGATAAAAAGTATTTAGCAAGAGATATTATTACTGATCCTACAGCATTATTTTAAATTAATCAACAATCTTTTTAAGAGTCTAGATATTTGGGAGTATATAACTAATTTTAAGATATGACTTACGGAAAGGACAATTATTCCAAACATATTTTAATCCATGTGCTTACCAGAATCTTCTGGTAACTCCCTGGGAACTCCCTGGCAATCATAAATGTCTGTTTTCTCTGATACTGTTCTTGGGTTGCTGAGTGTTACCTGATAAAATGATATTGTCCTTTAAGTTGATTTCCCCCAAATTTATAATTTTGAAATTTAAATCATTCTTTAGTGCTGTTTAACAATTATTTACATACTTCTCTTTTCCAAAACCCAACCTTTTACTGCTGCAATTTTATTATCTCCATAAGGTCTGTTCTATTGATCATTTTCTGTATTCTCCCCTTCCTGCAGGATGACTTAGCCTCTTCCCAGGCATAAACTCCCCTGATAATCCTTTATATCTCTTATCCATATCCATATTTTTGTTTGTTTTTTGTCTTTCTTCCTATTTTAGAAGAGGTACGGGAGTGGTGGAAATCCCTTTTGCTGTCCAAGTTTTATCCCTCAATTATACTCTGGAATATAATATTCTCTTTAGTCTCTGTGAAACATTACTTGGTGAACTATCCTTTATTTTCTCATTCTCCCTATCTTATCCTTGCTCTTATGCTTAAATATTCTCTTTACAAAAACATTAGATTTTTCCTCCATCGCAAGCCACCATCCTCTTTCTTTTCTCTTCTTTATAGCTAGATTTTGAAGTCTTTGACTAAAGTAGGATTTCTTAATCTTGGCACTATTGACATTTTGGGCCAGATAATGTTTTGCTCTGGGAGCTGTCCTACGTCTTGTATAATGTTCAGCAGCATGTGTAGTCTCCACCTACTAGATGTTAGTAGCACTTCCCCAGTTGTGACAGTCCAAAATGCCTCTAGATATTGCTAAATGTCCCCTGGAGGGCAAAACCATTCCTGGTTGAGAACCACCACCTCCATTTGTTGATGTCCCAATTGCTATTCAGTTCAGTGCAATACAATTTCTGCTCTGGACAATTCTGTGCAAACTGTGTAATTACAGAGTGATAATATTCTAATGGCTAAATCCAGCAGCCTATTTTCAGTCTCACCTTTTTGACATTTAACTTTGTCAATGGTTTCCTCTCTTTGAAATCCCATTCTTGAATGGCATACAAGGACCACTCTCCAAGTCCTTCTTTAGTCTCTTTTGCTAATTCCTCTTCTTTTACCCTATTCCTAAACTCCACAGGCTTATCTCTCCTTAAGGCCTAGGTCTACTTCCATGACTCAACTAATTAACTGCAAATAGGCCAATGAATCCACAAACTTAACTCCATCCCAGACTGCTTTTCTAAATTTCAGACACGTATTTATAACTAATAAAGAAACTTATTTCTAGTTGATATCTCAAATGTACTTCAAAACTCAACAGGTCCAACTGGAGCTCACATGTACATATTCTAAAAACCAAATATTTTCATTTTCACTATCTCTGCTTATTAAAACACCATCCATCAGTCAGTAGTCAGCTAAGCTAACATTTTATAGTCCTCCTCCCAATTCTGAATTTCTAGATTTGCCAGTCACCAAGTCCCTCAAACCCTACCTTTAATATCTCAATTGTTCGATACCAAGATGGCCAAATAAGAGGCAGCTCCAGAAAGCAGCTCCCAGCGAGAGAGACGCAGAAGCCGAGTGGTCTCCACAATTCCCAATGAGGCACCAGGTTCACAGCAATATAGGGCACTGCCCCACCCAGGAGGTGCATGCAAACGACTGGAGGACCGGGAGATCTCCCCCTCTGGGACTTCGGTTCAGATAGGGCACTCCACCCAAGCCCTCTACAACCCACAGAACAGGAAAACCTGTTGACGCCCGGCTGGAAAACCTCAGTGAACTCCTTGAACAGGGCCGAACAGCAAGTTTGGCCAGCGACGGGGCTATCAACATAGATAGATCTAGGCAGAAACATTGGCTGATGCGAAAGCCAAAAAGCGGGCGAGGCAGAGCTAAGTGCCCCCCAGTAAGAAGGGAAACTGAATTGCAGGGAAACAGCCCAAACAGCAGGACGGGTCCCTGCCACCCCTAGCCCCCACCCCGAAAAAGCCCAGCAGGCTGAAAAAAAAACAAAAAACTCTCACTCCAGAGTTACACACCCAGAACATCAGTTAGAGAGCAAACAGGAATGACAGAACTCAGCAGGGGGAAAGGAAGCCACAATTTGCAGAAGCCGGCCTAATTTTCCTGAGTAAATAAACGACACAACAGCCCCTTGGAATCTGTGGCAGCCCAGCAGCGCCTCTGCAGGCAGACAAAGGAAAGGCCACCTCCCCAAGCAGCTACCTGAGATCAAAACTATATAAACCCAAGAGATGGGAAGAAACCAGCACAAGAAGAATGAAACCATCAAAACCCAGAATGTCTCTCCCCCACCACGAGATCACAACTCCTCACCAGCAAGGGAACAAAGCAGGATGGAGAACGAATTTGATGAATTGACAGAAGTGGGATTAAGAAGGAGGGTAATAACAAACTTCTCTGAGTTAAAGGAACATGTTCTATCCCAATGCAAAGAAACTACAAACCTTGAAAAAAGGTTAGACAAAATGCTAACTAGAATAACAAGCTTAGAGAAGAACATAAATGACTTGATGGAGCTGAAAAACACAGCACAAGAACTTCATGAAACTTATACAAGTTTCAATAGCCAAATAGATGAAGCAGAAGATAGGATATCAGAGATTGAAGATCAATTCAATGAGATAAAATGAGAAGGCAAGAAAAGAGAACAAAGAGTGAAAAGAAATGAATAAAGCCTTCAAGAAATACGGAATTATATGAAAAGACCTAATCTACACCTGATCAGTGTACTGGAAGATGATGGGGAGAATGAATCCAAGCTGGAAAACACTTTAGGATACTATCCAGGAGAGCTTCCCCAACCTAGCAAGTCAGGCCAACATTCAAATACAGGAAATACGGAGAACACCACAACGATTCTCCTCTAGAAGAGCAACCAAAGGCACATAATCAGGTTTGAAAAAATACTAAGGGCAGCCAGAGAAAAGGTCAGGTCACCCACAAAGGGAAGCCCAACAGACTCACAGCAGATCTCTTGGCAGAAACCCTACAAGCCAGAAGAGAGTGGGGGCCAATATTCAACATCCTTAAAGAAAAAATTTTCAACCCAGAATTTCATATCCAGCCAATTAACCTTCATAAGTGTAGGAAAAATAAAATCCTTTGTGGACAAGCAATTATTGAGAGATTTCATCACCACCAGATCTGCCTTATGAGAGCTTCTGAAGGAAGCACTAAACATGAAAAGGAACAACCAGTACCAACCATTGCAAAAATGTACCAAATGGTAAAGACCAATGATGCAGTGAAGAAATTGAATCAACTAATGGGCAGAACAAACAGCCAGTAAGAAAAATGGCAGGATCATATTTATACATAACAATATTAATGTTAAATGTAAACAGACTAAATGCCCCAATCAAAAGACACAGACTGGTAAATTGTATTAAAAGTCAAGACCTATCAATGTGCTGTATTCAGGATACTCATCTCATGAGCAAAGACACACAAAGACTCAAAAAAAAAAAAAAGGAAGAAGATTTACCAAGCAAATGGAGAGCAAAAATAAGCAGGGGTTGCAATCCTAGTCTGTGATAAAACGGACTTTAAACCAACAAAGATCAAAAGAGACAAAGAAG
>CAUYLG010042209.1:0-34821 GCA_963573385.1 Cacajao melanocephalus
GACACATGCATGCTGTGTATGGTGGCTCATGCCTATAATCCCAGCACTCAGGAAGGCAGAGGCAGGAGCCCAGGAGTTGAGATCAGCCTGGGCAACACAGAGAGACCGTGTTCTCCACAAAAAGGGGGAAAAAAAAAAAAAAGAAAAGAGAAAAAAAGAACAGAAGAGAAGAGAAAGGAAGGAAGGAATGAAGGAAGGAAGGGGCACATATGATTAGTGGCTACTATACCGGACAATACAGATCTAGAGAGATTAAAAACCTAAATTAAATGTCCTAAAATCCTGATGAATGTAAACAAGGTAGGTGCTGTTATAGGAAAATACTTACTGAAAGCTCTGATGCTTAGGTAACATCAGAAGTTAAAACCATGCAGGAGAAAGCTTCCTAAATGTGGTTTATAAGCCTGTGTAAATTCAGAGCCTACAGTTAAATGCTGTAAGTGGTATACAAGCTAATAACTTTGGATTTGTGATCCCTGTGAACCCCCAAGTCATTTTCAGGTTGACTTCTATATAGGAATAAGGTAAACACTGGTTCGGGAAACTTTCTAGTAACAATGTGATTTTTTTCCCCTCAACATCAGGACAGTTACAATCATTCCCAGGGTCCTCTCCTCTCTTTGTGACTAAATTCCCCTAGGCCTGGGTCACACTCCTAGCTACTCCATAGTTCCATTCTCATCCTGAACCAGGAAGTCAATGCTTTGAGACATCTGGCAGGATTTCCTGAGGCTTATTATCCAGAGTGTAAAGATCTGCTTAGCAGCCACATTCCACAGTCTTCCAAACGTTTCTCCAGAAGAAGTGGGGAAAATATAAACGGAAAGCAACAAACCTTAAGGACACACCTAAAAAGCCAGGTGTTGTGTATAATCTTTAATCGTAGAATGTAAAGTACAGCTAAAGTCAAAGGTACACAATAACAAAAAGTTCTGCTTTGTGTTTATGGAGCCATCCTGTACCACCCCGCCCCCCCCCCACCCCCATCATCGTTTTTAACTCAATAGAAGGAAAAAGGAGGCACAACATTTGGTAAAAGTAAGGTTTAAGGACATGGAAAAATAAAACAGATTGTGGTTTAAGTGGGATCTCTTTGAATCTGGGACCATTGGTGCCCAAGAATCATCAAAGTGAATCATTACTGATTACAACAGAGTAGGACAGGTGCAAGGCTCATGCCTGTAATCCCAGCACTTTGGGAAGCCAAAGCAGGAGGGCTGCTGAAGTCCAGGAATTCAACACCAGCCTGGCCAACATAAGGAAATCTCATCTCTAGAAATTAGGAGAAAAACAAAAGGAGACCAGACAGCTGGGCATGGTGGTACATGCCTGTACTTCCAGCTACTTAGGTTAGGAGGCTGAGGTGGAAGGATCCCTAGAACCCAGGAGGAATTTGAGGCTGTAGTGAGCTGTGACTGCATCACTGCACTTCAGCCTGGGCAACAGAGTGAGACCTTGTCTAAAAAAAAAAAAAAAAAAAAAAAAGAAATAAAAAAAGAAAACAAAAATAGAGCAGACTGCCAAGAAAAAGCAGCTTTTTTCCCCTGGAAATGTAACTTTGAAACCACTTGCTTTATATCACGACTATCTAAAGATGAGACGAAGGTATGGAATAATGGTAAACGTACAACCAAAGACATTCACTAAACATTCTTGTCTCTCAAGACTGTGGCTAAGATACTTATATTCTCTAGTTTTATGTCTTGAACTTTAACAGCAGAACTGCACAAGATATTTTTGTGATAAAAGGCAACTGGGGCCGGGCATGGTGGCTCACACCTGTAATCCCAGCACTTTGGGAGGCTGAGGCGGGCAGGTCACTTGAGGTAAGGAGTTTAAAACTGGTCAACATGGCAAAACCCCATCTCTATTAAAAATACAAAAATTAGCCAGGCATAATGGTGCCCACCTGTAATCCCAGCCACTCCAGAGGCTAAGGCAGGAAAGTCACTTGAACCCGGGAGGTGGAGGTTGCAGTGAGCCAAGATTGTGCCACTGCACTTCAGCCTGTGCAACAGAGTAATACTCCATCTCAAAAAAAACAAAAAAAAAGCAACTGGAACAGGTTACTTAAAAAGCAGTTTTCACATTTTGAAACGGTACCACTATACCTGTCATTAGAAGAGAAATCCATTCCTAGGACGATGCTTTCTTCAGTGTCTTGTCTACCATTAGTTGAAACCACTACCATATAGCGTGTTCGATTCTGGTAAGTACTTTCCAGTTTTACAGCCTGGAAGTTAGCAGACAACAGAAAAATTATGAAATTTAGAACATTAATTTCAGATCATTTCAACCCTTTTTCATGAGCATCTTAAAGCATACTCAGGAAGGCAGCAGAGCCAGTAGTTAGGAGACATAAATTTAAATCTCAGCTCGTACACTAGCTATAAAACCTTTGGTAAGTTACTAAATTAATTGGAGGTAGGTATAATAATACCTGTCAGGTTGTTTTAAGAATCTTATAAAATAATACACGTAAAGCACAGTGCTTGGCACACAGTAAATGTTGAATAAGATGTTTGCTATTAGCGTAATTTATAATAGTTACCACGATGTGTACTAAAGACTGAAGAGGGAAGTGTGAGGTATATGAATGTGAGCATTGGTCTCAGAGATGCAATTCCCACAAACAATTATAAAATGAAATAAACTATTAGCATCATCTAAGGGGAGTATTGACTTTGCTATACTGAATTCCTGCATGTTAGACACCACAAGATTTTTTGTTTCAATAATTAAAGGAGGTTTCATTTTCAGAAACTTCTCATTTTTTCTCAAAAGTTTTAATTTATTGGTTAATTAAATTTTAAAAGAATATTCAGAAAATTTGAATATGGACAGGATCTTAGATGAAATTAAGGATTTACTGTTAGTGTAATAATGACATTGTGGTTACTGTGCCTTTTTCTTTAGTACCTGGAGTGAAATAACATGGTTTCTGAGTTTTACTTTAAAATGTTCCAACAAAAGCATTTAAAAAGGAGAGGGGATAGATTAAAGAAGTCAGGCAAAAGGTTGATGGTTATTAAAGCTGAGTAATGGCTAGGCGCAGTAGCTCATGCCTGTAATCCCAGCACTTTGGGAGGCCAAGGTAAGCGGATCACCTGAGGTCAGGAGTTCGAGACCAGCCTGGTCAACATGGTGAAACACTGTCTCTAATAAAAATACAAAAAAAATTAGCTGGGCATGGTGGCACATGCCTGTAATCCCAGCTACTCAGGAAGCTGAGGCAGGACAATCACTAGACCCAGGAGGCAGAGGTTACAGTGAGCTGACATTGTGCCATTGCACTTCAGCCTGGATGACAGAGCAAAACTCTGGCTCAAAAAAAAAAAGCTAAGTAATGAGTTTATGAGGATGTATTTTCTACTTTGATATGTTTGGAAATTTCCTTAATAAGTTCAAAAAGATACCTTATAAGCCTTAAAAATAAAATTAACTTCAGGTGATACATTCAAATATTTACTACACATATATTATATATATAATAACAATGCCAAGTGCTGAGGATTCAGTGGTGGAAGACAGAGACATGATTTATGCCTTCCTTGAGTATACAGTCTAGTCTACTCTTCTTTCATTTGTTAATCATAATAGTTTTTAAATGACAGATCTTTTTTTTTTTTTAAAGAGATGGAGTCTTGCTCTGTTATGCAACCTCTGCCTCCTGGGTTCAAGCAATTTTCCTGCCTCAGCCTCTCAAGTAGCATGCTGCCACACCTGGCTAATTTTTTCTTTTGTATTTTAGTAAAGACAGGGTTTCATCGTGTTGCCCAGGCTGGTCTCAAACTCCTCAGCTCAGGCAACCCACCTGCCTCAGCCTCCTAAGGTGCTAGGATTACAGGCATGAGCTACGGTGCCTGATCTTTTTTTTTTTTTTTTTTTTTTTGAGACAGGGTCTTGCTCTGTCGCCCAGGCTGGAGTGCAATGGTGTGACCTCGGCTCACTGCAACCTCCACTTCCTGGGTTCAGGTGATTCTCCTGCCTCAGCCTCCTGAGTAACTGGGATTACAGGTACACATCTGGCTACTTTTTGTATTTTTAGTAGGGATGGGGTTTCACCATGTTGGCCAGGCAACCAGGCTGGTTTTGAACTCCTGACCTCAGGTGATCCGCCAACCTCGGCCTACCTACCAGTGCTGGGATTACAGGTGTGAGTCACTACTCCCAGCAAAATGACAGCTATTTGAAACCAGGAAAACGTGATCTAGAGGCAAATTCTTCCATATAAAATAACCCCTATTCCTTAGAAAAACAGAATTCTAGTCCATCAACTGGCTCATATTTGTCAGAAATTTCTATTTGGAATTTTTTTTCAGTGCTGCTGTTCTTGGAGTCTTCTTCCCCTTAACTCTGTAACTATTCCAAAATGACCAGGCCAAGAGAAAAAGAGGGATAGCTACACAGCTCAAATGACCCATTTAGCAAGGCAGAGGTGGCTATATTTTTGTTTCTACTCTGATACTCCTAGGAAAAGCTAGAGAAGCACGAATGGCAGAAGTGGCTACATTAAATCTTGTTTCTAATAGGAACAGCTATAACAAGAATGTAATGTTTACCATTCTGATGCCAAATGCATAGGACAGAGAGCTGTACTTCTGACTTCATGTTCCATGAAGTAACTGGGCATTTAAAACCAAATTCACTTATGAGAAAATTAAGAAGAACTAACATTTAAATCAACTAAGGTCTAGAAGGCTGGGATCAAGGGAGGGACATTATACACATAGAACAATGGATAAATAGTAAATGTACATGTGGTGGACTGGGAGGCAGTACTGACTCCTTGTCTGCTTGTAGAAACGCTATACAACATGTTAATTAACCAGAAAACCTGGTGCAGGTAAACTAGAATTTCTTATAAACAAGATCTCACATATTATTACATATTTATACTTGGGCCTCCCTTGGCCCAAGTTTCCTGAATGTGTTAGAGGATCTTTTATTCTTTGTCAAGGCTCCAAGATTTTCTGGCAAGGCTCAAATACAAATGGCCTGAGAACAACTGAACTGTGTTTCTGACAATTTATCTACAGCTCCTACACCAACCAGTGGCAACCGATTATTGGAAGTCAAAGCTGATAAAAAGAAAAATAAAACTTTCATAAATATTACCTATAATGTAAGCTATCAGACCAAGTTAGAAGTGAGCTGCAAGAGTTTCTTTGTAAGTGATATTCATTGCAAACATTGTCTCTTTTTTTTTTTTTTTTTTTTTAAGACAGAGTGTCACTCTGTTGCCCAGGCTGGAGTGCGGTGGTGCGATCTCAGCTCACTGCAACCTCCGGACCCCGGGTTCAAGCACTTCTGCCTCAGCCTCCCAAGTAGCTGGGATTACAAGTACCTGCCACTGCACCCGACTAATTTTTGTATTTTTAGTAGAGATGGGGTTTCACCAACTTGGCCATGCTGGTCTTGAACTCCTGACCTCGTGGTCCACCAGCCTTGGCCTCCCAAAGTGCTGGGATTACAGGCATGAGCCACTGCACCCAGCGAGTTGTCTCTTTTTAAAAAGTTTATTTTACCATATCAAAAGCATTTCAAATGTTTGGCTCTCCTTTGCTTACTCAAACTGTAATAGAAGATCCCAAACCTAATGAGAAGGGCCCCAGCCATTTCACACTGACTTAAGCTTGAATAACATGCATATCTCAGATCTATTCAATTTTAAGCTTCGTTTTTGTTTTTGTGTCTTATTCTTTTACCTAGGCTGGAATGCAGTGGGGTGATCTGCAATCTCTGCCTCCTGGGGTCAAGCAATCCTCCCACCTCAGCCTTCCAAAGAGCTGGGACCACAAGTGCCCACCACTATGCCTGGCTAATTTTTTGCATTTTTGGTAGAGGCAGGATTTCACCATGTTGTCCAGGCTGGTCAATTTTTTAAGCTTCTTAGATGGAAGAATAGCACTTAAGAATTCCTGGGATTTGATCACAGGCCTCTAGATAGTACCTACTGCATTAATTCAACACCTACATCCTAATTAGAAGGAGGAGATAAAATCTTTAAAGAAAAAATTCTGAAATGTGAGGGGATAAACCCAAGACTTTAAAGTTCCTTTTAGGCTGGGCACGGTGGCTCACGCCTGTAATCCCAGAACTTCGGGAGGCTGAGATGAGCAGATCACTTGTGGTCAGGAGTTCCAGACCAGCCTGGCCAACATGGTGAAATCCTCTCTCTACTAAAAATACAAAAAAAAAAAAAACCCAACAAAAAACAAATTAGCTGGGCATGGTGGCGCACGTCTATAATCCTAGCTACTTAGGAGGGTGAAGCAGGAGAATCGTTGGAATGGAGGAGAAGGAGGTTGCAGTAGGCGGAGATCTTACCACTGCACTCCAGCCTGGGTGGCAGAGTGAGTGAATGAGACTCTCAAAAAAAAAAAAATTCCTTTTAAGCTTCAAGATCCTAGGTTAAGGAATTAAAAATCTATGTGTCACAGGCATAAGGAAAGTCTAACACCCATCCTGGTTTTGAGGTTTATTTCATATTCCTCTGCAGGAGGTAAGAGTAAGCAAAACCTAATAATCTAATTTATTACCATAATCAAAGAAATATAATTTAAAATGGCAGGTTTGTACATAATACCCTAATTTTGAAAATGATGCCATTTCCAATGTTTCTTCAGTCTCCAGAACTTAGACTGAAATCAATGATTGGAATAAGACAATAATTGAGATGCCTTTGATTAATCAACTAAAGTTCTCCTTGAAAAGGGCAGTCCATTTCAATTGTCTAAACAAAACAATATTCTGGATTTTAAAACTTGGCAGCAATAGTAACTGAGTTTATATTTCCAAGAAACTACATTTACTGCTTAAATGTGGAATCCTATTACAATTTTCAGGTGAATTGGATCCAGCAATCTTAGGACTGAAGTAGCCCTGCCTCTGCTTCATTCCTGAAGAATCCAACTTGTTTTCAAAGCTCATCTATTAAAGAATAATGCTATTCTCTCAGCATCTAATTTAAATGCTTAATCTGATTACAAGCAGTTTACAAATACCACCTGATAAAAGAGCTTCTCTTGTCCCAGCTCGGTGGCTCATGCCTGTAATCCCAGCACTTTGGAAGGCTGAGGTGGGTGAATCACTTGAGGGCAGGGGTTTGAGACCAGCCTGGCCAACATGGTGAAACCCAGTCTCTACTAAAAATACAAAAATTAGCTGGGCATGGTGGTGCGTGCCTGTAATCCCAGCTACTCAGCAGGCTGAGTCACGAGAATCGGTTGAACCCGGGAGGTGGAGGCTGCAGCGAGCCGAGATTTTGCCACTGCACTCCAGCCTGGGTGACAAGTCGAGACTCCATCTCAAAAAAAGCAGGCCAGGCGCGGTGGCTCACGCCTGTCCCAGCACTTTGGGAAGCCGAGGCGGGGTGGGGAGTAGGGGTATCACGAGGTCAAGAGATTGAGACCATCCTGGCCAACATGGTGAAACCCTGTCTCTACTAAAAATACAAAAATTAGCCAGGCGTGTTGGTGGACGCCTGTAGTCCCAGCTACTTGGGAGGCTGAGGCTGGAGAATTGCTTGAACCCGGAGGCGGAGGTTGCAGTGAGCCGAGATTGCACCACCGCACTCTAGCCTGGCGACAGAGCAAGACTCTGTCTCAAAGAAAAAAAGCTTCTCTCTTCAGCATCATCTAACATCAGGAAATACTCCTCTTTAAGCTTACATTGTATCTTTACCTTTAATTTCTTTTCACCAAGAGTCTTACATCATGCTCCCGTGTGCATGATGTAAAACTCTTGGTGAAAAGAAATTAATTACCCCCAGTAAACTACATTATAAAAACTCAGTGTCTAAGACAGGCAGTTCACCCAATCCATCAGAGAGAAAGGTTCGTTCCAAAAGTATGCAAATATTAAATTCTAGTCAAAAGAATGAAGCAAAATCAATAGCCAAAATTAAAATGGGCTTCACTTGTGACAGTAATAAACTAAAGAACACTGTCTTCAAAAGGAAAAGATTAGAGTTGAGGAAGTTTGAATTTTTTTTTTTAAATCAGTCTGTCTCTACTAAAAAAATATGAATTATATTCTGTGTAGCCATTAAAAACCATGATTTATTTATTGACATGGAAAGATATCCATGATAAACTATGAAGAAAGTAGGTTACAAAAAGGTATTTCTATTACATTTTTGTAAAATGAAATAATGCTCTTCCTCTCACTCTTTACACACACACACACACCCTTCTTATATATACATATTTTTTTTTAAAAGTGGAAAGATACTTATCCAAATTGCTAAGAATAGTTTTCTCAGACTGTAGAATACAGAGTGATTTTTACTTTTTTATTTATACCTTTTTGCATTGTTCGGGAGAAAAAAATCCCACAGAATATACTGATAGTTAGAAAAAATAAACCAATTTCCACTTTAGAAAGCAACATATGATGAAAACCAAAATCATAAAGCTCATTTTCTTAAATTCTCCTGCAAAGTACTCAAAAAAGACGTCTTTGTACCTTATTAGCACTTCAGCTTCAGTTAAGAACATCAACTGAAGTTAATTCAAATGTCCTGAAAATTCTTAATTTTCCAGTTTATTATTTTAATTAAATGGTTGATCTTTGGTAATGTGCAAGAGTACTATAAAACCACTTCCTTTATTTTACTATGTAGTAAAGTTAATGCTTGATGTCTGTATTTGGAACACAGAGCTTCCCTGGAGGAAAAGATTACCTTTGTCCTATTTTCAATGCTAAAGCAAAATGTGTGGTTTCGTTGGGTTATTTAAAAAACAAAGGCGGCTAGGCACAGTGGCTCACCCCTATAATTCCAGCGCTTTGGGAAACCGAGGTGAGTGGATCACAAGGTCAAGAGATCGAGACCATCCCGGCCGACATAAGTGAAACCCTGTCTCTACTAAAAAAAATACAAAAATTAGCTGGGCATGGTGGCATGCATCTGTAATCCCAGCTACCTGGGAGGCTGAGGCAGGAGAATCACTTGAACCTGGGACACGGAGGTTGCAGTAAGCTGAGATTGTGCCATGCACTCCAGCCTGGCAACAGAGTGAGACTCCGTCTCAAATAATAATAATAATAATAATAACGGCAAGACTTTTGACTAGGAACAGTGGCTCATTCCTGTAATCCCAGCACTTTGGGAGGCCGAGGTGGGCAGACCACCTGAGGTCTGGAGTTCAAGACCAGCCTGGCCAACATGGTGAAATTCTGTCTCTACTAAAAATACAAAAAATTAGCTGGGCATGGTGGTGCACGCCTGTAATTCCAGCTACTCAAGAGGCTAAGACAGGAGAATCACTTGAACCCAGGAGGTGGAGGTTGCAGTGAGCCGAGATCACGCCACTGAACTCCAGCTTGGGTGACAGAACAACACTCTGTCTCAAAAAAAAAAAAAAAAAAAAAAAAAAAAAAGCAAGACTTTCAGTTGACTATCAAACTTTTCTTTTAACCTTATGCACAAATCTTAAGAGTTTTAGCATTCCAAATTTAACTCAAATTTAACTCAAAACAAAAGCCTTTGCTTTGAGTCTACAAATGCTCCTTTCAGTTAGAAAAGTGCTAGTTTGTCCAAAGTCATACAATGCATTGACTCATTTTCTTGAAGATGACTCACTCAATAATCTGAAACATAATGACTCTGTGTTTGTAAAAATTCAAAACAACTGTAAAATGGCTTGCCATTTGAACTTTGAATTCAGAAACATAGGTTACATTTTCTGAATTTATATTTTACAAATGTAAAGCAGCTGAAGATGCATATTTTAGTAAGAAAATATTTGTCAGTTCTGCCTTTGTAACTGCTTCCTTCATGTTATTCCAAGTCTCCATGTAGTTAAAATTATTTTAATATTTAGAGGTTCAAACCAAACTCCAGAAGGTTATCAATGAGAAAACGATAAAGTGATATTAGATCTCTTTAAAGCTTTAGCTTTACCAAACAAATGTTGAAAACTATCAGCAAATATTTACTGGGAATCCAGTATGTGCAAGTGACTGTTGTTATGAGTTTTAGAAGAGATGTACTCCAAGTGCAATTCCTGGATCAGCAGCATCAGTGTGTTTCAAAACTGGCTTAAAAGTACAAATTATCAGCCGGGCATGCTGGCGCATGCCTGTAATCCCAGCACTTTGGGAGACCAAGGTGAGCAGATCACAAGGTCAGGAGATCGAGACTATCCTGCCAGCATGGTGAAACCCTGTCTCTACTAAAAATACACACAAAAAATTAGCTGGGCATGGTGGTGCACATCTGTAATCCCAGCTACTTGGGAGGCTGAGGCAGGAGAACTGCTTGAACCTGGGAGGTGGAGGTTGCAGAGAGGTGAGATTGCGCCACTGCACTCCATCCTGGTGACAAAGTGAGACTGTTTCAAAAAACAAAACAAAAACAAAAATCCAAAATTACCTCTGCTTCCCCTTTACTAACCAAACTTTGTGTGTGGAGTCTAGTAATTGGTGATTTAACAAAGCTCTCCAGTGGATTTTGATATAATTTAAAGTTTGGGAATCATTGCTTTAGATGATGATGATGATGACGAGATGATGATGATGGTAGACAGGGTCTTGCACTGTTGCCCAGACTGAGTGCAGTGTCGTGATCACAGCTCACTACAGCCTTAACCTGCCAGGCTCAGGCAATACTCCCACCTCAGCCCCCCAAGTAGCTGGAACTATTGGGGCATGTAACTACACCCTGCTAATTTTTTACTTTTTTGTAGAGACAGGGTTTTGCCGTGTTGCCCAGGCTGGTCTTGAACTCCTCAGCTCAAGTGATCCTCCTGCCTTGGCCTGCCAAAGTGCTGGGATTACCAGCATGGGCCACCACACCCCAGCCACTCCAGATTATTAATACTGTAAGAATTGCATCACTTTGTTCCCTTTTAAATAATAACAGTGTTATTATTATTATTTTTTGAGACATATTCTCACTCTGTCACCCAGGATGGAGTGTAATGGTGTGATCTCGGCTCACTGCAACCTTCGCCTCTCAGGTTTATGCAATTCTGCTGCCTCAGCCTCACCAGTAGCTGGGACTACAGGGTGTGTACCAACATGCCTGGCTAATTTTTGTTTTGCTTCGAGGCGGAGTCTAGCCCTGTCACCCAGGCTGTAGTGCAATGGCGTGATCTCGGCTCACTGCAACCTCCACCTCCTGGGTTCAAGTGATTCTCCTGCCTCAGTCTCCTGAGTAGCTGGGATTACAGGCACGTGCCACCACACCCAGCTAATTTTTGTATTTTTAGTAGAGCGGTAGTTTCACCATGTTGGCCAGGCTGGTCTCAAACTCCTGACCGTAGATGATCTGCCTGCCTCAGCCTCCCAAAGTGCTGGGATTACAGGTGTGAGCCACTGTGCCCAGCCCCATTTTTGTTTTTTTAGTAGAGACAGGGTTTCACCATGTTGGCCAGGCTGGTCTCGAAGTCTTGACCTCAAATGATCCACTTTGTCTCAGCCTCCCAAAGTGCTGGGATTATAAGGGTGAGCCACTGTGCCCAGCCTTAAATCATTATTTAAGAAAGAAATATATAAAGAAATACAGATAAGATTTATATAAATGTATAATGTTACTTTTGGTTAGGATATAAAACATTTAAAAAATTAAAATTAAGAATAAAATAACTATGAAAGGATTCCTTAAATTTTTATATATTCTAACCAAAGGACTCATTACCACATACCTGGGTTACTGCAATAACTACCCAGCAGGTCTCCCTGATTTAAAATGACTTTTTCCTCATCTCTAATCTGCATTAGCTTCTGAGGAATCTTCCCTAACTACTATAGCTGTCCCATGGCCTTCCTTGGCTCAAAAACCTGAAATGTGTCACAACTGCTTATTGAAAAGGGGGAGATACTATCTCTAGTTAGTACGAGAGCAAGCGGCAAGCCTGTCCAACCCATGGCCCATGGGTCACATGGAGCCCAGGATGGCTTTCAATGTGGCCCAATGCAAATTCATAAACTTTTGAAAACATTATAATATATTGTGGTTTTTTTTTCTTTAAGCTCATCAACTATCGTTAGTGTTAGTGTATTTTATGTGTGGCCCAAGACAATTCTTCTTCCAATATGGTCCAGGGAAGCCAGATGATTGGACACCACTGAGAGGGTCAGATGGGAAATATAAATAAGGGAGGTAAGCCACGTGAATATTAAATAGGTAGAAATACTTTCCAATTTCCACAAAGAAACATGTTCATCTCAGTTTTGTTTTCCTAGTTTTATTGGAGGTACTACCACAACAGTGCAGGAATGATTACAAATGGTGACACTGACTTAAGAAGACAATAGGACATGTGAAGATTATGGTAAATTAAGAACCCATGCCAGACCTCACCTAACTTTAAAATTCTGGCTTACTTTTTTTTTTTAAAAAAGCACTGTGATCCAAACAAAACATCTGGCCTATACACTGCCAGTTTGAGACCTCCAGTTTACAGCACTAAATCCATATTTGCCTGCCTTGTTTTCCAGTCTCTATCTTCCCAATAATAATAATAATCCCCATACTTAGACAGCATTTTGCACTATTCAGTATGTTTTCACGTCCAGTTGACCCTCTCAGTGTGAGAGGTAGTCAGGAGATGAGGAAATGGGCACAGACAGGGTAAAGTAACTTGTCCAGTATCATATGATTAGTAAGGACCTAAGTCCACGTCTCCCAAGTCTGAAGCCAGCATCAATCCTTGGTCATTTTACTCCCTCCTAATCCTTCCCTCTGTGTGTTTTTGCTTGTTAAGTCCTTATCTCAATAATTTCTTTCTACCAAGCCAAATCTCATCATCTTTCAAGAATCAGCTCAGGCTCCAGAGACTATATAAACCTTCCTCATCTAGGTCAAATCCCCAAGTTTTTTCTCCATTTTCTGAACTTCAACTGTTATTATAGTTAATAATTTACAAACCGGTGCTTACCAAGAGTCTTAAACCATTAAATTATTTCACAATACTCCACATTAGATTATACCCCCAATTGCACCTTGATGATGGGGACATGCCATTATTCTTTCTTCACATAGTTCCCAGCACTGTATTGGGATGTAAAAATGACTGTTTAATGTTGGCTATCTTAGACCGTCTTTTGAGGAAGAAAATTATAATGACACCACTAACTTACCAGCCTGATGTTGTCTTCTGGGCGGAGTAGTATGAACATTGCTTGGAGATGCTGTTGGAGATCACCTGGTGAAATTTACAAACCAAAGGATAATTATTCTCCATTCTAATGTTGACAGAGAGGATTCCTTCTACCGTAGTGACTTTTGTAAAAGAAAGTTCTGATTCATTAAATGACTCCAATTAGACGTAGAAATTAAATGATTACTGACTTAAAAAGGAAAGAGAGACGGCTAGACTGCATCTTAATACATTTAGTTTTAGTCTATACTACATTAAAATTTAAGTCCGTCCTGTGAAAGGTACACTTGAGACCAATCTCAGTTTTGTATTATCGTGGATGTTAATGAGAGACCTGGTGGTGAGATCTGTTAGGCAGAGGCAGCACTCACTGGCTGTGTTTTCAGGCCCACTGAAAGTAGCAATGAGGGGACTTTGAAAACGGGTGTAGTAGTGTAGTGTTAGAGGAATCATCCATAACTTTTAAAAAGCTAACCATTTTGTCATTCCTATTTCTATAATTATATTCTTTGGTTGCATTTGACCTAAGAAGACTTTTGGATTCTCCCTAGAATAGGGTTAACAGTTTAAAATGATTTTCACATTAGTGACTGATATTATGAGAGTATATATTAAATATGCCACATAGGAGATATATGATCATGTCACTGCACTGCAACCTGGTGACAGGGCGAAACCTTATATTTAAAAATAAATAAACAAACAAAAGCCAAACCCCCGACCCCAAACCAAGAAGGATGGTTTTCACTGCTGGCTTCTGACCAATTAACTTCATTATTGCAGAATCTTTCAATTTGCAAAATTAAAATGGAGAGTCACTATGTTTGGCCAGATCCATTCTACGACATTTCAAGCCTAGGGACACAATCTGTCTCAGATGCATAAACCCAAGAGAAATGAAAACATATGCCTATGCAAAAAGTTGTACACACATGTATATACAGCATTATTCATAACAGCCAAAAAAGTGGAAACAATGCAAATGTCTATCAATTGATAAATGGATAAATAAAATGTGACATTATCCACAAAATGTAATATTATTTGGTCATAAAAAGGAATGATGGGCCAGGTGCAGTGGCTCATGCCTGTAATCACAACGCTTTGGGAGGCCAAGGCGGGTGGATCACAAGGTCAGGAGATCAAGACCATCCTGGCTAACACGGTGAAACCCCATCTCTACTAAAAATACAAAAAATTAGCTAGGCATGGTAGCACATACCTGTAGTCCCAGCTACTTGAGAGGCTGAGGCAAGAGAATCACTTGAATCCAGGAGATAGAGGTTGCAGTGAGCCAAGATTATGCCACTGCCCTCCAGCCTGGGTGACAGAACGAGACTCTGTCTCAAAAAAAAAAAAAAAAAAAAAAAAAAGGAATGATATACTGATACATACTATACCATGAATGACCTTTGAAAACATGCTAAGTAAAAGGAGGCTGTCTCAAAAATCCATTTACAGAACATCAAGAATAGGCAAATCTATACAGACAGAAAGTAGATTAGTAGTTGCTTAGGGCTGGGAGAGAGGGTGAAGGAAATAGGGAGTGCCTGCTAATGGATATCGGGTTTATTTTCAGGGTGATGAAAACGTTCTAAAATTAGATTGTGGTGATGATTGTTCAACTCTGTGACTACTGTAAAAACCAATGAATGTACACTTTAAATGATAAACTGGGTGAATTATATGGTATGTGGATTATATCTCAATAAAGCTGTTAAACAAAAAATAAAAGAACAAGTATGAGGAGACAAAGGTTAGGTATAAACAATGAAAAGCTACCAGAGTTACAAGTTGCAACTAAGCAGCTGAGGCTACTTTTTGTTTTTTTTCTCCTGAGATAGGGTCTGCCACCCAGACTGGAGTACAGTGGCACTACCACGGCTCACTACAGCTGTGACCTTCTGGGCTCAAGCAGTACTCCCACCACCTCAGCCTCCAGGGTTGCTGGAACTACAGGTGTGCGCCACAACGCCTGGCTAATTTTTTGTAGAGATGAGGTTTCACCATGTTGCCCATGCTGGTCCCGAACTCCTGCGCGCAAGCGATCTGCCCACCTTGGCCTCCCAAAGTGCTGGGATTGCAGGCACGAACCACTGAGCGAGGCCTGAGCTTCTTTAAAACTAAGTTTCCTTCTGTCCTACCAGTAGAAATAACCAAAGGAAAGGACTTTTAGGATGGAGAACTCCTAGAGGAGAACCCTAAATAGTAGCCCAAAGTCCCCACTCCAAACACTACTGGCCCAAAGATTCAGCTGGCTTATTTGAAGCTCAGACAAAAAAGTCAGGAGTCCTACTCAAGTAAGGCTTCTTATGTGAGTTGGAAGCTCAGGGTTGTTAGTTGCGAAAACTACTGCTCTGAGCAAACTGCATACCATTTCCTATTGGGAAACTGTTTTTCACAGAGTCTAAGAGAAGACAATATACCGATATACCATTAAGATCTCTTCCCTACATTTTCCCACCATATACTTCACTGCTAGGAGCTAAATTTCAGATTTCTATTTGGTTTTACAGACTTTTAATTGTTTCCATTTCAAATGCTGGCAGACATTCACTCATAACACCCTTCGTTGATTGCAAAATAGTGCTTGGATACTTTATATGCAGCCCAGTTAAAAAATTCTAACCAGTTCAAGAAATATGCATAAGGAAGTACAATCAGACATGGTAAGCCCTTGATCTGCTCTCAATTCTGCCACCAACTTTCAGTTACTGTGGGATTAGCCAAGACAGTTCAGTTTATGTGACAGTCTGGCTTTTGTAACCTGAGTTTATACTTGCACTGCCTCATCTGTTCAGGTCTGGATCACAAATCAAGTCTATTCAGCTTGTGTTAAATCTGCTTTTCTTTTTAGTATGAGGAAAGCTAAGTGAACAATGTTAAGTAGAAACCTGGGTGGCAGTTGAGTGTAGAAGTTTGACCAAAGAAAAATGCCAACCAGTGCCAGAAACTTTAAAAGCCACGGACCCCATTAACTATTACATACCATATAGCAATTTGCCCAACATCCTAATCAGACAAGTTGGATTTAATCCAATAATTTATCTTCTTTTCACTGTAAGGGCTAAATATCCACACGGAACAGAAATACAAAGCTTAGCGGGCTTACTTCTTCCACGCATTCAAGTTGTTTGGAGAAGTGTCCTCCTTGACCTGACCTCTGGTACTGGGCACTGAGGAGGAAGGTTTTAGTGTAATCCAAGCTAATTTCCAAAAGCAGTTATTTCCTCCCTTACTCTAAAAAATTTTCCATGGCTGAAGAGTTCTGGTAGGAGGACAATATTGCCCAAACAAAATGGATTACAATTCTGAGCTGCCACACTTGCAACTAGATGAAGGCCCAAACAAGTAGTAGGGCAGCCACTAAAATAGCCAAGATTATATTGAGTAAAGCTAAACTCAACTACTAGCTCAATGGGATCCAGTATTTCTGGCTTTCACCTCTTACCTAAACACTTAAAACACTTTGTTCCTTTTGTAGTAATTGCAATTTCTTTCATTCCTGGAGGACACAAGTTGTCAATGTGGCACATTTATGACAACAAGCAATCACCTTTTTATATGCCATTGATCAGGATTAGTGTCCTCAGGCTGACTTTTATTTTTTCCCCCAAAATGACAAATAAGGTCTGCTGGTAGAAGAGAAGCATCAGATTATCTCCTTAAACTCTGGATATCCTATACCTGAGATCTCTCTCCCTAGAACACTTTTTCTATGATTATTTTCAAACCTCATCACTACAGGTGTTCCTGATTTTAGAGAAATCCAATATAAAAGAATACAATTTATATACTACTGTTTAGTTGATATTTCAAAACCAGAGTCTTATACTCATTCCTAGGTGAACATTTGATGATTCTTTGTTTCTAGAAGTCCTCTGGGTTAAATTTTCAGTCTTTTTAGTGTATACATTCAAGGAGCAGAACACTGGCATTTTACTATGTGACATAATGACTCATTATCACAGCGATGACAATGAGTTTATCTTAGTATATTCTGTATAATTCTCCCCTCATACTGTCATGAGAGAGCAGAAATAAATCAGAAACTTGATTTTTGGTTAGTTGAAGTAGCTTTGAATAGGATTCAAGAGAACACCTAAACTTTGTTTTTTGAGATGAAGTTTTGTTCTGCCACAAAGGCTGGAGTGTGGTGGTGTGATCTCAGCTCACTGCAATCTCTGTCTCTCAGGTTCAAGCGATTCTCCTACCTCAGCCTCCTGAGTAGCTGGGACTGCAGGCATGCGCCACCATGCCTGGCTAACTTTTGTATTTTTAGTAGAGACAAGGTTTTGCCATGTTAGCCAGGCTGATCTTGAACTCCTCACCTTAAGTGATCCACCCACCTCGGCCTCCTGAGGTGCTGGGATTACAGGCGTGAGCTACCGTGCCTGGCTCTTTGTTTTTTTTTTCTTTTTAGAGACAGGGTCCCACTCTGTTACCTAGGCTGGAGTGCAGTGGTGCGAAAATGCCAGATGGCTCACTGCAGCCTCAACCTTCTGGGCTCAGGAGATTCTCCCACCTCAGCCTCCCAGGTAGCTGGGACCACAGAGGTACACCACCACATTTGGCAAATTTTTTTTTTTTTGAAGCAGAGTGTTGCTCTGTTGCCCAGGTTGCAGTGCAGTGGCACGATCTTGGCTTACTGTAACCTCTGCCTTCCAGGTTCAAGTGATTCTTCTGCCTCATCTTCCTGAGCAGCTGGGATTACAGGTGTGTGCCACCATACCTAGCTAATTTTTGTATTTTTAGTGGAGACAGAGTTTCATCATTTTGGCCAGGTTGGTTTCAAACTTCTGACCTCTGGTGATCTGCCCGCCTTGGCCTCCCAAAATGCTGGGATTATAGGCGTTAGCCACCACTCCAGGCCACACTTGGCTAATTTTTTATGGTGAAATGGGATTTCACCATCTTGCCTAGGCCTTCAAAATTCTGGACTCAGGCAATTCCCTCGCCTCAGCCTCCCAAAGTGCTGGGATTATAGCTGTGAGCCACTGTGCCCGGCCCACCTGAACATTTTTAACCTGAGCACTCAAAACCTTAACTGAGGGCTGAACGCAGGGGCTCACGCCTATAATCCCAGCACTTTGGATAGCTGAAGTGGGCGGATCACTTGACACCAGGAGTTTGAGACCAGCCTGGCCAACAAAGTAAAACCCCATCTCTACTAAAAATACAAAAATTAGCTAGGCATAGTGGTGCATGCCTATAGTCCCAGCTACTTGGGAAGCTGAGGCAGGAGAATTGCTTGAACGCAGGAGGTGGAGGTTGCAGTGAGCTGAGATTATGCCATTGCACTCCAGCCTAGGCGACAGAGTGAGGCTCCATCTCAAAAAAAAAAAACAAAAAACAACATACTTAGCTGGGCATAGTGGCTCACATCTGTAATCCCAGCACTTTGGGAGGCTGAAGTGCAGAGATCACCTGAGGTCAGGAGTTCAAGGCCAGCCTGGGCAACATGGTGAAACCCTGTCTCTACTAAAAATACAAAAATGAGCTGGTCGTGGTGGCGGACGCCTGTAGTCCCAGCTACTCAGGAGGCTGAGGCAGGAGAATTGCTTGAACCCGGGAGGCAGAGGTTGCAGTGAGCCAGGATCATGCCACTGCACTCCAGCCTTGCCGATAGAGTGAGACTCCATCTCAAAACAAACAAACAAACAAACATTAACTGAGATGAGAAGTTTCATATAAGTTCATAGAGTATTTTGTACCTTCTTATTATTATTCCAACAAAATTTATTGGACATCTACTGTGTGTATAAGGCTTTTTGCTAAGTGCTAGAAAAACGGTCTGTGAGCGTAAAAGAAAAGTGATTACAGCACAGTACAATGCTTTCTTTCACCATTAAAGAACTTCTGAAGAGATGGTGATGAGGCAGTCAGCGTTTTAGAATGTAACACAAGATATGGTTACCAAGAAAGAAATAGCGTATATGCAAGCATTACCTGCATGCTTGTTCCGTCTGTGGCTGATTCTTGGTGTGGATGAGCCATTTCCCCGTGGTAGAAAAAGGGCAGCACCTTTGACAGTTAGAAAGCTCTCGCTGATGCTACAAGGAAAAAGTCAAAAGAAAATAAATTACTTAGGAAAGGAAATCAAATAGTAGGATGAAGAACCACTTTAGGATTCTTTCTTCCCTATTCCAAAGTCCCAACTTCACAGAATGAAGTAAAAACATAATCAAGAAAGGCTGTGGTTACTCACAACTCATATGCTCCTGTCTACTCTAGAGAAGTTTTCTTTTCTTTTTTTTTTTTTTGAGAGGGAGTCTTGCTCTGTCGCCCAGGCTGGAGTGCAGTGGTGCGATCTCGGCTCACTGCAACCTATGCCTCCTGGGTTCAAGGGATTCTCCTGCCTCAGCCTCCCCAGTAGCTGGGATTACAAGCCCTGCCACCACGCCCAGCTAGTTTTTGTATTTTAGTAGAGATGGGGTTTCACCATGTGGGTCAAGCTGGTCTCGAACTCCTGACCTCAAATGATCTGCCTGCATTGGCCTCCCAAAGTGTTGGGATTATAGGCATGAGCCACCACGCCTGGTCTCTAGACAAGTTTTCTGAAACAAAACTTATAATATTCTGTTTTTTTTTTTTTTTTTTTTTTTTTGTGACTGAGTCTCACAATGTAAACCAGGGGGAGGTGCAGTGGTATGATCTTGGCTCACTGCAACAACCTCTGCCTCCTGGGTTCAAGTAATTCTCCTGCCTCAGAGTCTTGAGTAGCTGAGATTACAGGTGTGAGCCATCATGACCAGCTAATTTTTGTATTTTTAATAGAGACGAGATTTTACCATATTGGCCAGGATGGTCTCAAATTCCTGACCTCAGGTGATCTGCCCTCCTTGGCCTCCCAAAGTGCTAGGAGTACAGGTGTGAGCCACTGTGCCTAGCCAAAACTTAGGATATTCTATATACACTACATGGCAGCAGTTAAGAGCGGAGGTTCTAGAACCAGAATGCCTGAGTTTGAATCCTGGCTTTACTTCTTCCTACCCAAGTAGGCCTAAATTTCCTTATCTGTAAACAGGGATAATAAAATGAAGTTGTTGTGAAGAGCCAATGAGAAAAGAGCTTCTTAAAGTGGTGCCTGGCACATAGTAAAAAGCCCTCAATAAATGTTAGTTATTATAAGTAGATTAGTAGAAGGTTATCAATAATGATGTTTCAATAGTGTCCTGATTAAATGTGAAATATGTTACAATATTTAGCTACTAATAATAGGTCCAAAGTTTGCAAAAAAGATTTATGTTTAAAATATATACCACACTAAAATGTTAGCTCAAAAGTTTACTATTGACAGCTTGCATCCCCATACTCAGTGAAAAGAAGTAATGTACAAGAAATGTGTCTAACCCACCGGGGTTTGTCATTCACAGAATGATAATATAGGTGGAGAATTACTGCTGAGGATAGCAGCTATTCAAAATACAATTACTGGTCTGGTCACAGTAGTTCATGCCTGTAATCCCAGTGCTTTAGGAGGCCAAGCCAAGAGGACTGCTTGAGGTTTGGAGTTTGAGACCAAACTGGACAACACAGTGAGGCCCCACCTCAAAAAATATTTTTTAAAAATTAGCTGGGTGTGGTATCACACACCTGTAGTCCTAGCTATTCAGGAGGGTGAGATGGGAGGATCACTTGAGCCTAAGAGTTTAAGATTATAGTGAGTTATGATGGCGCCATTGTACTCCAGCTGGGGTGACAGAGCAAACCGTTGTCTCTTTAAAAAAAAAAAGAAAGAAAAGGCGAGGCGCAGTGGCTCACATTTGTAATCCCAGCACTTTGGGAGGCCGAGGTGGGCAGATCACAAGATCAGGAGATCAAGACCAACCCGGCTAACATGGTGAAGCCCTATCTCTACTAAAAATACAAAAAAATTAGCTGGGTGTGGTGGCATGCGCCTGTAGTCTCAGCTAATTGGGAGGCCGAAGCAGGAGAATCCCCTGCCTGGGAGGCAGAGGTTGCAGTGAGCTGAGATTGTGCCACTGCACTCTAGCCTGGCAACAGTGTTATACTCCGTCTCAAAAAAAAAAAAAAAAAAAAAAAAAGACCAACACAAAAATGAGTGGATATCCAGAAACAACCAGAAAATAAATCTAAATTATTTCACACATCAATAGACTAAATAAATCTTTCAAGTTATCCATCAAGGTTCTCACAGAATCTGAGAGAACAGAACCGAAGTCATGAATGGCCAAGTTTAGAAATACATAATAGACGATTCCAAATTGCTTGTGAATATAGTACTGCTATTAAAGGTTATAATGGATTGTAAATGACATTGTCTACTCAATATTTCTGCTTGGAAATATAATTGGCATGCTAAACTCATGTTGCCAAAACTAAATTCTTGAGCTCTCCAACCCTCAAGTCAATCTCTAGCCTCATTCTCCAGCCTTATTCTCCCAGTTGTTTAGGCAAAACACTTAATAGTCACTCTCAGTGTCTTTCCTTCCTATAAAATAGATCTAATCCATTAGCAAATCCTGTGAGCTTTACTTTCAAATACATCTTGAATCTGCCCACTTATCCCTATCACCACTATCACATTGGTCCATGACACTATCATTCCTTACTTGAACCACTATTTAAAAAGTTTTTCTTAAAAAAGCTTTTTATTACAGAAAATTTCAAACATATACAAAAGTAGAGGAAATACTATAATAAACTCCTATGTTCCCATCATATTTGAGCTTTAATTTGTGGCAAATTTTGTTTCTTCTACATCCTTACCGATTCTACCTTGCCCCTACAGTGAAACAAACCCCAGGCGCTGTATCAGCAAAAAACTTGACAGGTCTATCTGCAATCACTTCTGCCCTCCATTACCTACTCACCAAACAGCAACTAGAGTGACTTAAAAAACATATAGATCATACAGTGTCACTTCCCTGCTTAAAACTCCTCAAAGGTTTCCTTTTGTACTTATAAATAAAAAACCAGTCTTTTAGCTTGGTCTTCAAGGCTCTGTAACACCCTACAGGAAGCTACTCCTTTGATCTTACAACTTCTCCCCTTTTGTTTACCATGATCTATGATCCTCCTTTCTCGTTCTTCAACGTTTGAGGGCCTTTGTGCTTTCTGTTCTCTACTTGGAATACTTTTCTTGTGGCCGGTCACTATGTAAGTCCCAGCTCCAATATTACTGCTCCTTTCCCCAGTTCCAATAATACTCTAGCCTGTTGTTCTGTTTTGTTTCCTTCAGAATATTTATCATAAACTAAAATTGTATTTATTCACGTGTATACTTGTGGTTACCTTCCTATAGTAGCATATATGCTCCATGAGAGCAAGGACTTAATTTTGCACATCACTGTAGCTTCAGCACTAGAAATAGTGTAAGGTACATATTAGCTGCTTAAACAATATGTGATGGATGAATGAATTTATCCCACGTTTTTTCCACACTGTCTGTCCTGCCACTGTAGCAAAATTGTAATTAGGACAAGTCTCACATGTAAAAATAATCAATACAGAACTCAATGTATGTGGTAGATTAATGGACTTTAAAATGTTTGATGATAGATTAGCAAATGAAATTAAATCACCTCTATAATGTTATCAGACACTGATTCAATTTTATCCTTTAATAAGGTACATAAAGCTAATAAAACTTTTGAGTTAATCTGCCAAACAGACTGAAGCATGTCTTCCAAAAACAAAAGAATCCACAGATGTCACTTTAAAAATTTGCATGCTGGCTGGGGGTGAGGATGCCTTGATTTTGTTTTGTTTTCATCTTTAAATAAAGCATTGCTCTCTTGCGGTCTATTACACAAGCCTTGTCTCTTGTTACATCCGTGGTGTTCACATGCCACCCTACTGTGGGTCACACTGTTCCACTCACATTACAGGAACAACTTAAAACAAAATGTCTGAGTGACAGGATGAGTGGGCTACACCACAGACAGGAAACGAAATTCACACTCTGCCAACACAGCAACTGCTGCTTTACTAAATGAAAATATTTTTAAAATAAAGGCTAAATATTCTACCTATTTACCAGGCAAAGTAACAGCTTTGGACACTGTGGTTTCCAGTAAACAAAGGCAGTTCTCTACATGTACAAAGGAAGTGTGTATATTTGTTGAACAGTTTAAAACAACTGAACATACTTCAGTCATTCCTTTTGTGACACAGAGGTAGTTTCTCTTTGACAAACACTACTTTAAGAACTTCCTGGTTTTTGGAGTTCTGTAATACTGCTCTTTATAGATACATTTATTGCTTATGCTTTAAAGCATATCTAAGTACATTCCTCCTTCAAAGCATACCTAAATGTGTTCTTTAAAATGTATGTAGTTCTTTCTCAAGGTAAGGGTTAAGGAACTGGACAAGGGCCATCGGTTAATTTAAAGCCACCTGGACTCCAAAAAAGTCCTGATTATCAAAGAAAGGCCAGGAGTCAAACTCACATATAGTATAAGGGAAAAGAGGCTTTCCTATTTGAAACACAAATGTCAATTAACTTTTCTGATGGAACAAAATGCACAGCAGACCCAGGTAGGCCAGGAGACTACTATTTTTTTTTTTTTTTTTTTGAGATGGAGTCTCACTCTGTTGCCCATGCTGGAGTGCAATGGTGAGATCTCGGCTCACTGCAACCTCTGCCTCCCAGGCTCAAACAATTCTCGTGCCTCAGAGACTCTCAAGTAGCTGGGACTATGGGCATACACCACCATACTCAGCTAATTTTTTTTTTTTGAGATGGAGTCTCCCTCTGTCACCCAGGCTGGAGTGCAGTGGCGTGATCTCAGCTCACTGCAACCTCCGCCTCCTGGGTTCAAGTGATTCTCCTGCCTCAGCCTCCCGAGTAGCTGGGACTACAGGCACTCCCCACCACACCTGGCCAGGTTTTGTATTTTTAGTAGAGACAGGGGTTTCACCATGTTGGCCAGGCTGGACTTGAACTCCTGACCTTGTGATCTGCCCACCTCGGCCTCCTAAAGTGTTGGGATTACAGGCGTGAGCCACCACGCCTGGCCCTACCCAGCTAATTATTGTATTTTAAGTAGAGACGGGGTTTCACCATATTGCCCAGGCTGATCCTGAATTCCTGACCTCAAGGGATCCGTCTGCCTTGGCCTCCCAAAGTGCTGGGATTACAGGCATGAGCCACTGCGCCTGGATCAAGACTACTATTTAATACTATTATAATAGGTGCGATATGGGCTCCCAGAGAGTCATGACAAACAAACTGGATGGTACAATCAGTCCTCTTTATTCTGTGGCCCCAGGTTATGAATCCTCAGTTATCAAAAAAGTGACATTCTGTTGGTCACAAGGGGACCAGAAATAAGTGTGTGGCTGATTACAAAAATCTCTTATCATCATGGAAAAAAGTTCATAGCACGGAAGTGATAAAACAAAATTTATAACTACCACCAGAGTTTAGGTAGATAAAATTCCGCTTGAAAATTAAATGCTTTAATTGCATATGAAGAAAACTATATGTAAATTTAATCAAGTATACTTTTGTGTAAGGTAAAAGGTTGGTATATCTTGCCAGAATAGTAAGAGATTTATTACGTAAATATGTCTTTCTGAAACAGCTGCCTAAAAATTCAATTGACATGGAGTTGTCAATCGTCTAATTAAAAATCTGTTCTTGGCCGGGTGCACAGGCTCACATCTGTAATCCTAGCACGCTGGGAGGCCAAAGTGGGTGGATTGCTTGAGCTCAGGAGTTGGAGACCAGCCTGGGCAACACGATGAAACCTCATCTCTATTAAAATACAAAAAGTTAGCCGGGCATGGTGGCAGGCGCCTGTAATCCCAGCTATTATGGAGGCTGAGGCAGGAGAATTGCTTGAACCCGGAAGGCGGAGGTTACAGTGAGCCGAGATTGCACCATTGCACTCCAGCCTAGGTGACAGAGTGAGACTGTCTCAAAAAAGAAAAAAAAAAATCTGTTCTTGCTGGGCACAGTGGTTCATGCCTGTATTCCCAGCACTTTGAGAACTGCTTGAACCACGGGAGGTCGTGGTTGCAGTGAGCCGAGACTGTGCCACTGCACTCCAGCCTGGGCAAGAGAGTGCGACTGTCTAAAAAAAAAAAAAGTCTTGTTCTTTAGAAAGGTAGGTGAAAACTTTTTCATATTTTCTGAATTGACTAGTTCCGTAGAATGTGGCCCAGAAAGAGAACTGCAGTAAACTTTATGAAGTCATTTGTATGTGGTTACTGATGCCTAAGTTAAATACAACCCCAAAGGATTTAGAAACCCCTACATAAGGAATAAATGAGATAAGGAGAATACTATTGCCTTGAGATCAAAAAGAGAATACTATTCTCTTGATTTAATGAGAATAATTAGCTGCTTGATACAAAAATGACAGGATCACCCTTCTAATAGAACACTCGTGACAGTGAAGTTCTCCAGTCTTTATAACTTAAGAACATCTATGCTTCTCTTTGCCATAAGACTGCTTGATCAACAAGGTGAAAGTCATCCCTGGTTATGAATGTGTGTGTGTGTGTGTGTGTGTGTAAAATGAGCTAATAATAGTTAACTAGGTATCTACTGTATGCTAGGTGCACTTTACATTACTTCATTTAACCTTCCTAACAATTCTATGAAATAGGTACTATTTTATTCATTGTACTTTTAAGTTCTGAGGTACACATGCAGATCTTGCAGGATTGTTGCATAGGTACACACATGCCATGGTAGTTTGCTGTCTCCATCCTCCCGTCACCTACATCAGGCATTTCTCCCAGTGTTATCCCGAAGTAGGTAATATTTTTACCCCCAATATACGTGTAAGAGACTGAGGGACTTAGAGATCATAAGTTACTTGTCTAACATCATCCAGCTAGTAAGCCTCAGGGCAAGGATTCAAATCAAGATTTGACTTGAAAGCTCATGCTCGGAATCCTTCTTTACCATGTTGCTTTCATTTTATGATATAGTTTTTGATGGATGAAATACAATGTCTTCCCTACACACCTTTTCAACAGAATGGAATTTGAAAGTAGAGTACAGAGGCTGAGTGTGGTAGCTCACGCCTGTAATCCCAGCACTTTGGGAGGCCAAGGAGGGTGGATCACTTGAGGCCAGGAGTTTGAGACCAGCCTGGCCATCATGGCGAAACCCTGTCTCTACTAAAAATACAAAAATTATTATGGTGGCACACACTTGTAATCCCAGCTACTCAGGAGGCTGAGGCAAGAGAATTGCTTGAATTTGGGAGGCGGAGTTTGCAGTGAGCTAAGATCATGCCACTGGACTCTAGCCTGGGCAACAGAGTGAAAACTTCATTAAAAAAAAAAAAAAAGCCAGGTGCGGTGGCTCATGCCTGTAATCCCAGCACTTTGGGAGGCCAAGGCAGATGAATCATGAGGTCAGGAGATCAGGACCATCCTGGCTAACACAGTGAAACTAAAAATACAAAAATACAAAAAATTCTACTAAAAATACAAAAAATTAGCTGGGAGTGGTCGCAGGTGCCTGTAGTTCCAGCTACTTGGGGGGCTGAGGCAGGAGAATTGCTTGAACCCTGTAGGCGGAGGTTGCAGTGAGCCGAGATGGTGTCACTGCACTCCAGCCTGGGTCTCAAAAAAAAAAAAAAAAAAAAAAAACAAGTAGAATATAGGAGTGAGAGAAAAGTACTGAAATCCATTCGGATTCCAACTCTTATTTTCCCCACCACCTCCTCAGCAAGGCCACAAACAGAAAGACTATACTGAGGGGGATAAAGAACATGTCTGAGAGATGAATCCAGTTGGACTGGACAGTGAGCAAATTGTCCGTTGGAAATGACAGTGTCATCTCAGTCTCAAAAAATGGAGGAAAGAGCACTTTGCTTTAAATATATTTGGGGAAGTACTCTGTGCCAATCCCTTCTGATCAAAATCGTTTCCTAAAGTATGACATTTGTTAACTGGTAGTTTTTTCTCAGGCAAAGTATGGAGGAAAAGGTCAATTAAGGGAGGAAAATATTTAACTATTCTGAGGTTGAAATAATCTTTGAGGAATGTGACCAGGGTGATCATCCATGACCAGCAAGAAGGTCAAGGAAGCAAAACAAAGCAACAACACACCTGGCCTAATTGCTGAATGTCAGTTGGCCAGAAATTCTTCTGTTCTACATGCAACACACATAAGAAGAAATGACTCACTGACTATGAGAAATCAAGTTGCAGAAAGTAGATGTTATACTTTTAATACTAAAATGAACAAAGCAGATTTTTATGTTCATAAATTTGTAATGCAAAACTCTGGAGTCAGTTTGGCATTTCTGCTTGAAGTCAAAATCTGTAGGCAAATCATTGTGTATTATTGACTGCATGCAATATTACTGCACAAGGTGAGCCAGTTGGTATTTATGTTAAATTCAAGTACTACACATAATCTGAACTCATGCTTTTGTCTTGAAGAATACTCATCTAGCAGAATCGTTTATATACATTGTACCCTCCCAATATTCTTCCCCTCCTGATAAGCTTTTCTGCTTAGTTGTTTAATTTTCAGATTCAAAGTGCTAGGACAGCTTCTGTCAACTCCACTACATGGAAAGGAATTCATGTTCCCACTTAGTATAACCACACCACACAGACAGAGAATTTTGTAATAAAAAGTTTTAAATATCAGACCAGAGGTCAAGGAACTACACAACTATCAATACTAATGCCTAATGGAAAAAATCTGGCCAAACCCTCAAAACAGGAAGGAAAAAGTCATTGTGCCTTGATGTATGCAACCTGGCTGCAAAAGTCAAAAGTACACCTCTAGGTAGTGAAGAAAATGTGACTCTGTAATCCTAAAGAATTTAGAATACAACAGGAGAAAATCCAAACCCAAATATCATACTGTTCTCTGTAATTAGATATTCCCACCCTACCCCTGCAGCATGACCAAACATTCAATATTAGAATGCCCAGCCATACCTGGAACTCTCTCCCTGAGGGCATTAACTTCTCAGACACATGCCTCTGAATCTAAGCGTCAGGATTATTTATCTCCTTATCAGCAGACAAGCAGAGACTGGACCACATGAGTAGACCAATTACTGGCCAAAGCAGAAGAGCTTAGGACTCTGGTTCTTACTCATTAACAATAACCATCAGACTTAGTTCCTTCTAATCTTCCACTGGAACCCTGTTGCACAATGCCCAGCACAACTACACTCAGATGCAGCTATTTGTTTTTCCCCTTTCCTATAACTGAAGGGGGAAAAAGGATCTGTTTGTTCAAGACTGAGAGACAAATTCCAATCAGGACGAAACTTCCTGGTCTTTTCACTACCGACCCTAAACGGAAGGCCAAAACAAAACAAAAAACCAAAATTACTTGTTCTGTTCATTTTGAATGTTCATTTACTGATAAGATCTTGTTATTCTATTTTTGCCTTAACCATGTGCATCTTAGAAACGTCTGATAGAAACATAATTTAAAATCAATAATTTTACCACTGGTCATACAATTCAACCTTCCAGTTTTTACAGATGGGGCACATCTGCTTTGACATTTGCTGTTTTTGGCTGTTCAGCAATAGATTTCTCTTTTTCATCATCACCCTACTCTCCTTTTGGGGAATCCATTCAAATATGGTTTTTGTGGCCTCCCACTCTGGAACTGTAAGGGGTTTTGTAGGAAGCTGGAATGTGGCTTACATCTGGCCAGTTGGAAACTCTCCCCTTGGACTCTGAATCTCTCCTGGAAACTCCCCTGGGACCATACCCCATTATTCCTACTGCTTTGGATACATGGGGAGAATGTCAAGGTATGGGCCAGTCTGCTCTTGCTCTCTGGTCTTCCCTGAATGACCCTAGCTCTTTTCTGTGAACCCCAAATATCTGAAACAGGTCTCAGTCAATTTAGGAAGTTTATTTTGCCAAAGTTAAGAATGTACGCGCGTGACACAGCCTCAGGAGGTCCTGACGACATCTGCCCAATGTGGTAGGGGCACAGCTTGGTTTTATACATTTTATGGAGACATGACACATCAATCAATATATGTAAAATGTACACTGGTTCTGTCAGGAAAGGCAAGACAACTTGAAGCGGGGAGGGGACTTCCAGGTCATAGGTAGATAAAAGACAAATGGTTGCATTCTTTTGAGTTTCTGATTCACCTTTCCAAGAAGGCAACCAGGTATGCATTTATGCTACTGAGCAGAGGAGAGGTATCTTTGAGTTCTGTCTGTCCTTTGTCCACAAGGAAATTCCTCGTGAGGGAGCTATGTAGCTTTTAAAAATCTTAGTAGCTATCTTTTTTAGGAATAGAATAGGAGGCAGGTTTGCCCTAAGCACTTCCCAACTTGACTCTTCCCTTTGGCTTGGTGATGATTTGGGGGATGATTTTGAGATTTATTTTCCTTTCATACATCTGTTCTCTAAGTTTGGTTTTCTAGCCTCCCATCCATTAGGATGTCTGACAACTTTCTGACCCATATTTTACTTATGACAGTTAAAATTCATTTCTGGCTGGGTGCAGTGGCTCACGCCTGTAATTCCAGCACTTTGGGTGGCCAGGCGGGTGGATCACTTGAGGTCAGGAGTTTGAGACCCGCCTGGCCAACATGGTGAAACCTCATCTCTACTAAAAATAAAAAAATTAGCTGGGTGTGGTGGTGGGTGCCTGTAATCCCAGCTATTTGGGAGGCTGAGGCAGGAGAATCGCTTGAACCCAGGAGGCGGATGTTGCAGTGAGCGGAGATCGTGTCACTGCACTCCAGCCTGGGCAACAGAGTAAGACTTTGTCTCAAAAAAAAAAAAAATCATTTCCGAGCTTGCTACATAGAATCTGATATATCAACTGAAGCCCAGAGAATTTACTGATTTACCCTAAAATCACATAGCTAGTTAGCAGCAGGGCCAGGCTTAAGCCTCCATGTCATATGATACTCTGAGTAGCACTTTAACCCTTTATTCTGTGTTAGATGTTACTACAACAGGACATATTGTTAAATAATAGTATAAAACAACTAGCAGTTAAAAACACTGCTGGTCAGTTCATCTGAAGAGAACAAAGGCAGGATTTCACTGCAAAGCTTGGTGTGATTGTTCTATTTTTCTTTTTCTTTTTCTTTTTTTTGGAGATGGAGTCCTGTGCTGTTGCTGCCCAGGCTGGAGTGCAATGGTGCAGTCTCAGCTCACTGCAACCTCTGCCTCCTGGGTTCAAAAGATTCTCCTGCCTCAGCCTCCCAAGTAGCTGGAATTACAGGCGCCTGCCAGCATGCCTAGCTAATTTTTTTGTATTTTTAGTAGAGATAGGGTTTTACCATGTTGGCCAGGCTGGGCTCGAACTCCTGACCTCAGGTGACTGGCCCACCTCAGCCTCCCGAAGTGCCTGGATTACAGGTGTGAGCCACTGTGTCCAGCCATTTGTTCTATTTTTCATAGAATCCTGAAGACAAAGTTCAGGTCTAAGTGGGGAAAAATTCAAACTATTCCAGTGAGGCAAATACTTACATGCTGTCTCTTAAGATTACTTCTTTTTCCTTTAGTAAATTTCTTGGATTTTAAATGTTGCTTTAATAATATCAAAAACTAGGTGTAGAAATGAAAAGTTAGGAAGACCATGGGGCCTAGAAAGGAAAGCAAAAAGCTTACATGGGAAAGGAAGTGGATACCTGCTTCCTCCTTGGTTCCTATTCAGTCTTCTCTAAGACCAAAAGACTTTTCTTTTTAGGTGCTGTCTGACCACACACTCCCTTGACCTCCTTTCAGGGATTTAATGCTTTTAGCTTTCGGTTTGAGTTTAAAGTACAACCAAATCATGACAGATCAGAGCTGGAGGGCCTTTAGGGAGTCTAAGGCAGGGCTCCAAATGGAAGCAGGTGGGCTTAATTCACCACATGTCTTGTGAGACCAAGCACAGATCTAAAATAATTTTGACTTCTGAATACCTTTGAAAAGAACACACACTATCTCATTCCTCCAGGTAGCCACCATTCTTGGACTTACACCAAGCAGCCTTGCTAAAAAACACTTCTGAGTTTGAGCTAAGACCCAGACCTTCTCATGACACCACTGCTGTCTTCCTGTCTCCCTCTCTGTGCAGCCAGCCACCTTAGCAAGGCTCAGCCTCAGTCTTGCCTCCAGCTGCCATCCAAAAATAACCGTCTCCTCCCTCACCCCCAAACAAAAACAGAAAAGAGAAAACCTAGGTGCCTGGGAAAGGAACTGGTCTCAAGCAACTTCCCAATACACATCTGATCCTAGTCCTTCTGGTGACTGACAGTGGTGGGGAGTTTTGATTTTGAGAAGGTCCTAGTCCAAAGACAGGATAAACTGCCTCAGCTCAAAGGAACCCAGTTCCCTTGCAGACTGAATCAACAAAGCTTCTCAGTTCTGCAGCCCTAAACTCTAGATTTAAATACTTTTTCAAAATGGAAAAATTTAAAAGCTATCTGGCCCCAAAAGTAAACGACCTGAAAAGATCTTTCTCAGTATTTAAAGTGCTGGATGTCTTGGTTACTAAGAGACATGACCAACATGTCTCTTAGTAACCAAGACATGGCACCCAATAGTTAGGAAAAAAACAAAATAAAAGGAGATTAAGTCAGAAAAACTGTTCAGCATTTGAAAAATAATTTCATTTGCATGATTCAACAAATGACTTCCCAGGTATTTAAAAACACACCTGCAGAAGAAATGCAAATTAGGCTTTCAAGCATTTGGTCAAAGTATCAAACCCTGCTTTCAGACCATTTGTCTTTCCTGCTTGACAATGCGTCTTTGAGGCTAAGGTCATCTTCTGTTCTTTGGTGCTGTTACCTTCTGATATCCTTGTCACTCTTTTATTTACTCCTTATTTTGTCCAATCTTCTCTTCTTTCCCTAATTCCTACTATAATCTTAAGATATTTCAGTGTGGCCAGGCACGGTGGCTCACGCCTGTAATCCCAGTACTTTGGGAGGCTGAGGCAAGCGAATTACCTGAGGTCAGGAGTTTGAGACCAGCCTGGCCAACATGGAGAAACACCATCTCTACTAAAAATACAAAATTAGCTGGGCATGGTGGTGCATGCTTGTAATCCCAGCTACTTGGGAGGTTGAGGCAGGAGAATTGCTTGAACCTGTGAGGCGGAGGTTGTGGTGAGCCAAGATTGTGCCATTGCACTCCAGCCTGGGCAACAAGAGCGAAACTCCGTCTCAAAAAAAAAAAAAAGAAAAAAAAAGATATTTCAGTGTTCATACAGACGAACATCCAACAACTTTGTCTCAAAATTTCTTATCCTCTTAGTCTTTAAAGACCTTCTCTCCTTTTAGACTTCTAATTCACAGGGTCCCTCTGGAAGACACATGTTCTTGATGGTCTTCATTTCAGAAACTGAACTCTCACTTTCTGATTACAACTCCTTCTCCCTGTAATTCCTATGAATTCACTACCTCTTCAAGATGAGGGAGACTCCTCATCCCGATTCCTCAACTTTTTCTAGGCTATCAGCCTCCTTTTGGCTTTTCTTTCCTCTCTAACCAACCTAATCCCATGTCCTATTTCTTAACTGGTTTCCCTACAGTCTATTCTCTGCTCCTCATTTCCCTTCATAACACTACAGCTTAAAATGATATAGTTATTTGATGTTATTATCTGTTTAAGCAGTAAGCTCCTGGAGAGCAGAAACTTTAACTCTTGTCTGATGTTATCTCTCTAATGTTTAGCACAGTACCTGACACTAAATGTTTAGTAATTATACATGGAATAAATGAAAGAAAGGCAGCTGAACACTTAAGGAGATAAGAAACCATGCCTCTGGATGCCACGGCACATTCACGGGCTCAGTGCAAGGATATCTGAGATGACAGCAACAACACTGACTTGACTCAGTGGGGCACTTAACACCTCTGGACAGCTCCCTCTCCTATTCCTTTCCACTGTTATTCCAAACCCTAGCTACTCTCCCAAAGTCTCATCGCAACTCCCATTTCCTTCAACTTTCCACTGTTAACTTGGTCTTCTATACCACCAAGAAAATGGAGGTTAGCTAGTGTGATTTCTCTCAATTACTTTCTCTCACCTACAAACTTATCTTTCGCCAATCTGAGAGAATGATGCATCCAGCTGTCACCTGTGTCCTTGGTTCCATTCCCTCATCTCCTAGTTTTCTCTCTCTAGTGACTACTTCTCCTCAGCTTGGAAATATGCTCAAGTCCGGTCTGTTTTCCTTAAAGGAAAACAACCTCCATGCCCCCAAATCTTAACTTGATCCTGTGTTCTCTTCTAAGTTTTCTTTATTAAGGAGAAAGTCTATACTTGCTGTTGCCATTTTCTTCTCTTCCCAGTCATTTTTTCTACCCACTGCCATCTTGCTTCTGTCTCACCACTCCTCTGAAACTCCTCCCCCACTCTAAGCTTGCCAATGATTTCCCAAGTGATAGATCCCAAGGACAAACTCAGCTTAGCATCAATTTCTGCTCTTTATTTAATATCTGATGTGTACCAGCAAATCACTTTCTCCTTTTTGAGACTACCCTGCCCCTGCTCTCCTCTTAGTTTCTAAAACACTAAGTACATCTGGTATCTCTCAAACCATTCTAGTTCCGTATCTTTAGTCAGTAACCCTACCCTATCCACTGCCCTTAAAACAGACAGTCTGTTGGCTGGGTGCAGTGGCTCACACTTGTAATCCCACCACTTTGGGAGGCCAAGGCAGGCAAATCACGATGTCAGGGGTTCAGGACTATCCTGGCCAACATGGTGAAACCCTGTCTCTACTAAAAATACAAAAATTAGCTGGGTGTGGTGGCATGTGCCTGTAATCCCAGGTACTCAGGAGGCTGAGGCAGGAGAACTGCCTGAACCAGGGAGTCGGAGGTTGCAGTGAGCAGAGATGGTGCCATTGCACTCTAGCCTGGTGGCAGAGAGAGACTGTCTCAAAAACAAACCAAAAAACCAAAGAGTCTGTTCGACGTTCACAGTGCTTCAAAACATAAATTTATTAACAATATTTTTTTCAGGCAGGGTCTCTCTGTTCACCCAGGCTAGAGGGCAATGGTGCGTTCACGGCTCACTGCAGCCTCAACCTCAAGGCTCAAGTGATCCTGCCACTTCAGCATCCTGAGTAGCTGGGACTCTAGGTGTGTGCTACCATGCCTGGCTAATTTTTTAATATTTTGCAGAGATGAGGTCTTACTATGTTGTCCAAGCTGGTCTAGAACTTCTGGACTCATGTCATCCTCCTGCCTTGTCTCCCAAAGTGCTGAGATTATAGGTATGGGCCACTGAGCTCGGCCCGTTGACAATTAATTGTACTTAAAAATCCAGCTTCGGGAGAGATCCAAGATGGCCGATTAACAACAGCTCAGGATTGTAGCTCCCAGTGAAAGCGCAGAGAGCGAGTGGACGCCGCAATTTCAGACGAATTTCTGTTGCCCACAAACTGGGAGATTCCCGGTGGAGGAGACACACAGGTCGCCAGTGCGACTCTTTTGGCCGGCGCGGGTGTTTTGCCGGTGCCCCGGCGTGGTGCAGCGCTTCTCAGTGCGGAGTATACACGACTGGGTGCCCTTTGAGTCGGGCTACGCTGGTCCCATCCCCACAAGGAGAACAGCAATTGGAAGCGCTGAGGACTGAGAGTTTCACAGTAAGCAGAGCTGAACCCGGGAAGGCCCAGCTCTGTGGGGAAGGGGCATCTGCCAAAGGAAAACTAAGAAACAGAAAAAACTTCATAACCAATAAGACGTACCTTCAATCAGAACCAATCTGAAAGTCGGCAATTACAAAGAAGACAGGTGGATAAATCCACAAAAATGGGAAGAAACCAGT